>PRKT01001427.1:32124-84952 GCA_003671525.1 Saccostrea glomerata
CCCCCCCCCCTGTTACTACATGCCTGTTACCATTATACTAGTATCCACGTGATCTGTAAGGTCCTTGGGCTTCTTGATTAATTTAAAATCACCCAGGTCATTCAACTAATGCTATGCCAATTTTCTTTCAATGTTTTTTTATCCTTTGAAGGTTTGTCTGTCTATTATCTGCCTTAGAAAATAAACTTCGAACTTGATTTAAAACACATTCATTAAGTCATTCCTAATTATTCTTAACAGATTCCCCATGATGGAGAGAGAAGAGGATCTCAACATTGTGCAGGTTTTATGCCTTAATGTGATTAAGTCATGCACTAATTTTTATATTAGTCTAATAAACCCCCAACACAGTCTGTTTGAGAACCAGGTACACAGGAATCACCTTGTCCGTCTGTCTGACTAGTTGTTAATCTATAAAATCAAGTCCGGACTATAACTTTGAAAGAAAACTTCATTGGAAGCTTATAATGGAATAAATACTGTTTGTGCCCTAAGGGTATGTCGTGATCTGGCAAGTTCAAGGTCACTGAAAAAACAAGTTTGTTTATGCTTCAAAACTTTCTTTTGGAAGTTCATTCTTTCTTTGTTACTCTATAATTGATAAGAATTTGAAGTTGGAACTTCAACAACAGATTATTTGTGAGCTGAAGGTCTGTAATAGTTTTGACGAAAGGTCATTGTATCAATTTCAAGGTCACAGGCAGAGTGTTAAATTCATATCAGGTCTATAATTTTCAAATAGAAACATTAGATGTCCACATTTGGTTAAGAACAGAAAATGTATATTTAGTGAAAAGCAAGATTATTTTGGCAAGTCTATGATCACTTTTAGAAAATTGTATAGAGAAAATTAAAAATAAAAAGAACATTGCAGAGGTGGTAGAAGGGGTCTGTACTTCCTGTTATCTCCTTAGGAGTCACACAGTCCATAGAAAATAAAACATATATGAATGCTTCCTGATATATAGAGGATATCCATATTGTGTCATTTGATATTGGCTTTATCCAAAGAGTTAAAATGGTGTATATATTTGCGAGGCTTTCCGAACGAATATACACCATTTCAATGAGTTCTATTTATCTCATATGACTTTCATTTAAACAAAATTTTGAGACTTCAACCCTGGCATAGTATACTAACTAGACAGTGATTCCTTAAATAACTACTGTGATTTACAAGCTCATACACATTATATACATGTATACCGTTTGTAATGTTCTGAATTTGTTTTTACAGATTTCACAGAATATGTTGAGCTAAGAGAACCAAACGAATCACCACCTGGCAGGTTTACATATTTTCTTCACTTGGAATAGTTCATCAGTTAAAAAGCTATAAAGTAAACGAATTTAGTACATTTAATTGTCTTTTAGAATGATTAAAATTAATCAAGGTAAAGCAAGATTAAATTTAAAAAAAAAAAATTATAATTTCAAAAAGTAGACACATTTTTGTCATGATGGAATAAATTAAGATAAATAAAGTATTAAAATTCTCTATAGATGTAATGTATGATAATTTATTTGTTTTCTTTACCCAGAACACAGACACAAGAAGAAAAGATAACAGAAACAAGAAATCAGAGTGGTAAACATTATTCTGTTATTTTATTAGTTTTTATCTCACATAAGCTGAAAGCTCAAACTTGTGAGCTTTTCTGGTCACAATTTGTCTTTCTAGCCGTCTGTATGTAAACTTCTCATGTTTTGACTTTTTCTCCAGAACCACTGGGCCAATTTCAACCAAACTTGGCAGAAAGTGTCTTTTGGTAAAAGGGATTCAAGTTTGTTCAAATGAAGGGCCACACCCTTATAATTATTCAAGGGGAGATAATTGTGAAATAGTGAAAATTTGGTGACATGTTTTAAAAATCTTCTTCTAAAGAACTCACTGTGCCAGGAAAGATAAAACTTATGGAGAAACATCCTCAGGTTGTGTAGAATCAAGGTTGTTCAAATCATGACCCTCTGGGGTAGGGGGTCACAATTGACGATCAAAGATTAACATAGAAAAATATAGGAAATTCTTTACAATTCTTCTTCTCAAGAATAGCATAGCCATGTTTAATATACAATTGATTACCCCTTTTGAGGTCAACATGGTGAAATAAGGACCCGATACCTGGCCCACGAGGTGACCTGTCCTGACCGAAGCCGCAAACCGGCCGAGGTCAGGGCAGGTCATCGAGTGGTAAAGGTCGAGGGTCAGGTCGAGAGTCCTTATTTCACCATGTTGAACTAAAAAGGGGGTAATCATTTTTTTTATTATACCGATATATATTGTAAAGAATGAATCTCGAACCGTTATCAATTCTTTCTTTGATCGGGATTCGGTATACTCCGTTGTTTACATTGCGTCTGCAAGTCGTGTAAGTTTTTGCATCATGATTTACTGATTAAAACAATATTTAGTTGATAGCGACATACATTGTTATAATTAACGATTACTTTTCCTCTACACAGTCAAAATGTAACACAGATTTTAACGCTTAAAAAAGCCGTTTCTTCATTCCACTGAACTAAATTGTAACGATATTTTGAAATGAGTAAACCGTTAAAGTTAACGATAAAATTTTACCGTATTCTGTATGGCTATGTAAAACAGACCATGCACAGTATTAAAAACATGTTGTTTTTCCTCGAATAATTATTATTTTACGCATTAACTTCTTTCAAAAAGGAATTTTGATTAAGAGGTCATTACTAAGCGGGTCATTATATTCCACGTGCAAAGATTCCTAGGTCATAATTGCTGTAAACAGTACCTTTTGGAGTCATCATTGAGTTTTAAAGTTTTCTTATCAGCCAATCAAATTCTAGTATTATCAATAGAGGTATAATAATCATATTTATATGGAAGCATCCTCAGGTAGTGTAGATTCAAATTTGTTCAGATCATGACCCCAAGGGGTTCAAAGGGGCCACATGGCCGATCAAATATTTACATAGTAATATACAATTAAATTTGTTTAAAATCTTCCCAAGAATAGTATAGCCATGATTGATCATTATTTATATGGAAGCATCCTCAGGTAGTGTAGATTCAAGTTTTTTTTTTTTCAAAACATTACCCCTAGGGGTATGGCGGGGCCACAATGGCCAATCAATGTTTTATATAGAAATATATAGGAAAATTCGTTAAAAATCTTCTAGAGAATATGAAAGCCATTAATGATCATTTTTATATTGATTCATCCTCAGATAGTGTCAATTCAAATTTCCTAGTCACAGTGCTAAGGTGAGCGATATGGCCCATGGACCTCTTGTTGCTACTTGAAAACACACAGTAGTCTATTTTATAGAGTGTTATAGTATAACAGCTCTATCAAGCACTTTATTGTAATAACCTATGATTTTGGATTTGTAAGAATGCAGTTTTTAACATGATTATTCTTTTGCGAATTACAAAGTTTGCACACTGGATTGTAAATACAATGTTATAGAATGTCAGGTTTTAAATTATTTCATGTTAACATCTATAAAAATCTGAACAAGAAATATTCGCGATGTTGATTCTCCTGCAAAACTAGCGAAAATTTCTCGCACACGAAAAAGTTTGTTTGAAATTACAGTATGTAGCAGACAACTTTATATAGTGTCTGCATTTTAACGTGTGAGTAGAGTACGTTTCTCTGGTTGTTAGAAATCATTGTAATAGTTATTGTTAACCTAATTGATTTGACGTTAAGATGATTCAGAGACCGTTTATTCCTGACAGTAGGCCAGTGGTGAACTATACAGACAAGTTGTTAGAGTTTTTGTTGAAGACATTGTAGCTGATTATAATAAAAAATCATTTTAATACAAATTTGAAATGCAGTTGTACAGCTAAACTCGGTTATAATTAATTCACTGGGACCTATGAAATTTCTTTGCTATATCCATAATTCATTATATCCGTAAAAGAAATTCATGAAATTTTTATAGTTGATCTAAGATGACTTCACTATATGTATCTGTAAATTCGCTATATTCATGTTCGTTCTAAACGAGTTTTGCTGTACGTAGGTATTTCGAAACACCGATATCTCAAACACCATGGATACTGTAGATTGACAAATAGTCACGACAGGTTTGAATTATACATGTTTGGTGTTTTCAATTTATTATTTTTTTCACGAAATTAAACTGATTGTGAATGCTATTATTGGATTTAGAAACATCTAAATCTTATATAAAATTCAAATTAATTTTTCTTGCAGCGTGAAATTAAAACCATCGCTATTGGTATTTTTTTTTAGAAATTGTGAAATTTTAGCATTGTGGAATTAAAAAGACTTACAGTATATCAAAGTGATATATCTAAATCCCAACTACTTATTCATGAATTATGTACCCTAGATCTCTAGAATCCTTTGAAACCGTATAAGCAGAATTTTCATCAAATTTTTAAATATTTTGGCATAATTAAATCCTCTTATAATCATTGCATACAAATAATATTCATGATGTAATCTGTTGCGATATGAGTGGCAGAGAGAAAACTCAAAAAAGTTTTACCTTCAATGCTATAAATTTGTAGAATATGCTTTAAATTTGATATCATTTGTTTCTATCATCAGTGTTTGTGATTACGAATGCTTGTTTATCTCTATGAACAGATGACTTATGATTTATGGTAGCAATGCATGTAGACTTGTTAAATTGTTAATGTGTATATAGATATGGCAAATTATAAAAAAAATATATACCTGAAGTTGAGTGTTAAGTCTTTTGAATGTTTGTAGATCATATTTTAATATAAAAAGTTCATATGTGGTTGCTGACTTTAGTTTGTTTTATATGAAGAGGACAGCACTGTGTAGGTTAATATCAAGAGACTTCAGTTTGTTTTATATAGGACAGTACTGTGTAGGTTAATATCAAGAGACTTTAGTTTGTTTTATATGAAGAGGACAGCATTGGTAGGTTAATATCAAGAGACTTCAGTTTGTTTTATATGAAGAGGACAGCACTGTGTAGGTTAATATCAAGAGACTTCAGTTTGTTTTATATGAAGAGGACAGCATTGGTAGGTTAATATAAAGAGACTTCAGTTTGTTTTATATAAAGAGGACAGCACTGTGTAGGTTAATATCAAGAGACTTCTGTTTGTTTTATGTGAAGAGGACAGCACTTAGTGTATGGGTTAATATCAAGAGAATTCATGGCAGACAAAGTCAGTATATTAAAAAAAAAGATAAAGATGATTATTTCCTATGTAGCTTGTAACACAAGCTTTGATTGGTTACAGTCTGGTGTAAATTTCCTGGTCTCCTGTTTCATCCTTGCCAGGGCAGGTGAGCCAGGCTTATTTCATTCTATGCTTTCCTTTGATTGGTCAGAACAATGCACGCCAAATCATGGGTTTTTGAGCAGTTGCCGTTAACCATGAAAATAGATATGGACGTAACAATGACACATTACATCAACAGCTTAGAAAAATTCGCCCCGAATCCATTGTACTCCACGTGGCCCTAGTGACGCGGAGTATATGATGCATAACAGGGGCAGGGAACCAGGCTATTGTGCACCCGACTTGAGCTGGGGGGTAAACAAAACATGACGTCACAATACATACTTTCTCAATAACATGACGTCATGATGTATTTTAGTACATGGTTATCTTATCATTAGTTGATTATACTGATGTTTCCACAAAAAAAAATTATGGGTAAAAAAGGAAATAAATTCGTTATCCAGGTTCAATCAAGGGTGTACGGTGATTTACCCAGGGTTGTAACATTCCAATAACCTTTCGGCCTCAGGGTGTATGGAATAAATCTCGGGGGATAAATACCCCTATACACCCTTGGTTGGACCTTGATAACTAATAATGATCACAAAAATAACCTACAAACAACATAAATCTGAGAACAGGTTGTAACACAGAGACCCTCGGAACCAGGTACCTAGGAGGGGTAAGCATCCCCTGTTGACCGGTCAAACTCACCGTGATTATCCCTCTGTCTTTATCAAGTAGATGAGACATACCATTACACCCAATGATTAGGTTATATGATAACCATATAATTTACAAAACTCTGACTAAAGCTGAACACGACTCCTAAATAGGTAAAAGCCATTATTGTAAGTTTCTTTGGCATCTTACTTTCCTGCATTATGGTTTTTTTTCACTAAGGAAAACTGTATAGCATGCGCCCATCTGCACCTGTGGCTACTTGCTACTTAACAGTAAGTTGGTCAGCCACTTTATACATACTGTATATAGGGATCCTCATGATATAGCAAAAGTCCAATCGAACAATGTGTTGAGGAATGTCCTCAACGATTGTGTTCACCTTTAAACATGCAAGTTATTCCCCTGCAATAGAGTTGGAGGATATAATTATGCAATTGTGTGGTGGTTTTTAGCTCTATTGGTCAGAAACCAGAAGAGCTTATGCGATAGTAATGCGTCCGGCGTCCATCTAGCTGTCTGTTTGTCTAGCTGTCTGCAAAAACTTTAACCTTGCCCATAACTTTTGATTTAGTGGAGCTATGACTTTCCTACTTCACATGTAAATTCCTTGTGACAAGACCTTTCTTTGGGTTCCACCAAATTTGACATTGGACTTTGACCAACTTTTTACACAAATATTGCAAACGTTTACTTTGGCCATATCTTAAGAACAGTATACACCAGGACATTTTTACTTGACATATATATTTTTTGGAAAAAGACCTTTCTTTGGATACCAGCAACTTTCATTTTTGACCTTGGAGATTTCCGTACATATGAAAAAACTTTGACCTTGGTTATAACTTTAGAATAGTAAGGACTAGTTTTTTTCATACTTCACAAATGTAATCCTTATTATTAGAAATAAATTTACTGCTGCATACTAGCGATGCGTTTGTGATCTGTTTTATATCTTAAAATGTAATCCTTGTGAGAAAACCTTTCATTGGATACCAAGAACGTTGACCCTTTGACCTTGGAGTTTGACCTACTTTTAAAAAGCAAACCTTGACCATAACTTTTAACGGTACTTGGACACGGATTTGGAGGTATGTTTTCTGTATAATATTACAACTTAAATATTTTAATAGCATTTCACACAAAAATTAATTAAAAATCTTCTTTCATCTAAAAGTTATTAAAACTTTAAATTTTTGGCGGGTTTGATTGACACATCCTTGTACTTTCACAAATTTTATGTTTACTTTTAATACTTAGGGAAAGTGGCGATCTTGTTGTATATAAATAAAAAATATTAATACTATCATCCAGAAAAATCAGAATAAACATGTTCGAAAGCAAAACAAACACACAATATATTCTCAGTCCGTGCAGTTGTGGTAAGGAGACTTTGAAGATTGAACGCACCCGGTGAATCGTAAACAATAAACAATAACAGAGCTCCTGTCCTGTTTACAAAAACTGTGTACATAACACGAGTGTGATCGATTTGCAAACAAGACTTAGTTCGGAATAACGGTACTTGTGAAGGAATTTTGTTTTTTTGAATTTCTACTCTGAAAAAAAAATTTTCTGGATGAAAGTTTTAATATTTCTTATTAATACACAAAAAGATTGTCATTTTTTTCTAAGGATTAAGAATAAAATTAAAATTTGTGAAAGTGCAAGGATGTGTCCATCAAACTCACCAAAACAATTGAAGATTTGATAACTTTTAAATGAAAAAAGATTTTTAATTAATTTTTGTGTGAAATGCTTTTGAAATATATAATTCGTGATATTATACAGAAATTATTAACTTCAAATCTGTGTCCAAGTACCTTTAAAGGGTTAGGGCCAGTGTATTCATACTTTACTTATTTATTTCTTGTGGCAAGACTTCTTTGGGTACCGCCAGAGTAGACACTTTGACCTCGACCATGGAGTTTGACCTACTTTTCAAATTGTAACCTTGGTCATAACTTTTGAAGGGTTCCATACTTTACATTATTATGTATTCTTTGTGGCAAGACTTTTCAATGGATACAAATTACCTTGACCTTGGAGACTTTTGTACTTATAAAAAAACTTTAAAAACCTTGGCCTACTTTCATATTTCACAATTGTATATTTCCAGTGAGAATATCCTACTTTGGATACCAATTTATTAAATTTGCATAATTATAGGAAAAGTTACCATATGTTACAAGGTAAGTTACCATACGCTATGTTACCATACGGGGGCATCAGTGTTTCACAAACACATCTTATCTTGTTTTCTTTGAAACACAGTGAAATATAGGCACAGTAAGAAAAATTGTAAATGTTAAACTTTAAACTTTTAATTATTGTTATTCTAAAATATATGGTGTTCATGGACACACGCTTCGTTTTCTTTATTATGCCACACTGCAGTGTCAGCAGTAATCTTCAATTATAGATAATGAATTATTTAATTTTTTAAAATCTAAACAATATACAATGATTTACGGGCGTCATAAATATAAACAATTCGTATGTACACAGGCTACACACACAGTCCAGTCCGATGTTGCACTAGATTTATAACAATTTGTCAAAGTCATGAATAGAAATATCCATTTTCATCAAATATCATTTCAAATCCTTGTAGTGTCTTCGAATTTGTACGCACCGCGTTGAAAAATCGTATATACCTATCTCAAATCAATCAACAATATTATAATATATATATTCTAATCACTCTTGAGTTGTTTGAACAAATATTTTGTCTCTGATGTCGTTTCAACCGTATTAAAACATGATTATTTGATCGGACGACCGACATCGCTTTTTAGCTCACCTGAGCCGAAGGCTCGAGTGAGCTTTTCTGATCACATTTTGTCTGTAGTCCGTCTGTCCGTCCGTCTGTCTGTCTGTAAACTTTTCACAGTTTCGAATTCTCAAGAACCGCTGGGCCAATTTCAACAAAACTTGCCACAAAGCATCCTTGTGTGAAGGGGAATTCAAGTTTGTTCAAATGAAGGGCCACGCCCTCATTCTAGGGGAGATAATTCGGAATTAATAAAAATTTGGTGGCATGTTTTAAAGATCTTCTCAAGAACCACTGAGTCAGGAAAAATCAGGAAAAATGAAACTTATAGGGAAGCATCCTCAAATAGTGTATATTCAAGTTTCTTCAAATCATGACCCCCGGGAGTAGTGCGGGGCCACAATGGCCGATCAAAGTTTGACCTAGAAATATATAGGAAAATTCTTTAAAAATCGTCTTCTCAAGAATAGAAAAGCCATACTTGATCATATTTATATGGAAGTATCCTCAGGTAGTGTAGATTCAAGTTTCTTCAAATTATGACCCCCAGGGGTTTAAGGCGGGGCCAAATGGCCGATCAAAGTTTTACATAGAAATATAAAGGAAAATTCTTTAAAAATCTTCTAAAGAAAAGCCATGATTGGTCATGGGACTACTTTGTGATTTAAACTTTTCAATAATAAACCAATTTCTACTTTTTCCTTCCACAGTGCTCAGGTGAGCGATGTGGCCCATGGGCTTCTTTTTCTCTCGAGTTTTGACACATTTGTTAGGGTTTTTGTATTGTATTTTCTCTGTCAGTATTAAATCAAAAATTAAATCATTTTAATCCAATCAATTTACTTCAAAGTATTTAAAGACCCCGAGTTTTCGGTCACACGAGTAAACTCAGATGACCTATTGCTATCCGTTTTCGTCCGTCATTCGGCGTGCGTTAACATTTGAACATTTTTAGGTTCTTTTCTGAAACCACTGAACCTATCACATCTATATATGGGTGAAGGGGAACAAATATTGTGAATTTCATGGTCCCGGCCCTCCCCCATCTGGTGCCTGGATGCCCAATACTTCTGGACATCAAGCAGTCAAACTGTTGGTATGATTGTAATCAGTATCGACTCCTCTACCAAAAATTGTGAAATTCATGGCCCCAGGGTCAGGGGTTCTAGTGCTAGGATGGGGCTACATGTATATAGATAATATATAGTGAAAACGCATTATTTCTTTGAATTTCTTCTTTTCTGCCTCTGTGCATTAAATAAACTAATCTACACATTGCACAGTTACGTTGAAAATGACAAACTCTTCCAAAATTGTGAATTTCATGGTCGCAGGGTGCTGGGTCGGGGCGTGATATTAGTTGGTGGAAGCTTTTATTCCAATATTAATAGGAATATTTAAAGTACATAAATATTGAATAAGAATAAATGCAGTTTTTGTACTTTGAACCATTAAAATAATGAGGGTGGACTTTGAACCATTAAAATAATGAGGGTGGAAACACCAAATGTTTGTTATTTGTCAATATTTATTTCTTTGTTTACTGGAAAGTTTTGATATGTAAGTGTGTATCAAAACACGAAAAATGGTCCATATATTGACAGTCCCCCCCCCTGCCCCTTTGACTACAATAAAGGCAAGGTAACAAAATTTCATTCTAATTTTTCTTAGCATAATACATACAAATATATTTCAAAGAATGTAATTTTTTTATCATTCCGTGTTCATAATTTTCTAACTAGATCGGGCGTCGTTAATGCTTTGAAATATGCACTAAGGTATTAATCAACAACATGATGAAATAAAATTTCCAAAATTTTGAAATATGTGGCCCCAGGATCAGTGGTTGCTATGGGGTGGGGTGCACAACTGATAAAGTGGAAATTATGCATTTTCTCTTTTTACTCTGATTTACCTCTGGGTATTAAGTATAAGAAAAGTAAGCATGCTAAGTGTATAGTTATGATAAGCAATGGTGTCTCTTTCAAGATTGTGAATTTCATGGCCTCTCAGGGAATCAAATTCAATATGTTGGAAAGTTATTAAATGATACTCAGATGAACAATAAGGCCCATGGGCCTCTTGTTACGAAAATATAATATTTATAAAGTTACATCAATAATATTAAATGAAATCTATCTGACTGGTTTTTCATTAGAAATAATTTGATATACAAAAGATAGACATAAAACCATTTATTTTAACGAAAACGTCATTGTCAACAATCGGCAATCCTCGGCTGACTCCGCTACGCTCCATTCTAACTGAGCGTGCGAGGTACGAGCCATCTGAGTGCATTGTCAACGACTTTTGTGGACAAGGCCTCGTAATATTCCTGCTATCATAATTTATATACGAGGGGTTAATCAAACATACGGGAATAAGCAATAAAAAAGCCTTTACAGGTGCTCAAAAGCTGAACTGAGTCTAGTTCATAAACATCGGGATCGTAATGTGTAATAATAATTTCAGAACAACAACTCGGTCAAGTAGAACCGACGGCGACGCGGCGACTGACTTTGAAGATTTGGAATTGAGTATTAACAAGCATCAAAGTCACCGTTGAAAGTATGTATAAGACTACAAATCATTGTTAAAAGCAATAATTTAGGGTTAAAGGTATGGGGTTGTTAATAAACAAAGTAAATTATTTTTTTCATTTGTTTACGATAACTTATAAACAAGGAAGTGATTTTGTAAACTAGACAACGCCACAGTTAAGGAACCCTCTCTACACTGTACACTAAAGAGTTCTGATTCTCATCGATAACGCCACAGGTTAAGGAACCTTCTCTACACCGTACACTAAAGAGTTCTAATTCTCATCGATAACGCCACAGGTTAATGCACCTTCTCTACACCGTACACTAAAGAGTTCTAATTCTCATCGATAACGCCACAGTTAAGGAACCCTCTCTACACTGTACACTAAAGAGTTCTGATTCTCATCGATAACGCCACAGGTTAAGGAACTCTCTCTACACCGCACACTAAAGAGTTCTGATACAGTGCTAACAGTGGTATTGTAAACTGAACAACGCCACAGTTTAAGGAACCCTCTCTACACAGCGTACTAAAGAGTTCTGATACAGTGTATTGTAAACTGGACAACGCCACAGTTAAAGGCACCTTCTCTACACTGCACCATAGGCGCTCTAGGGCTGGGACGATTCAACTTTTTCTATATCGATATGTATCACGATATTTGATCCACGATACGATATGTATCACTATATGTTTAATTGCTTATAAAATCTGTTTTTGCATTGAAATAAACAAATTATTTCTCTGCAAATAAGAATATTTTTTTCAAAATAGTTGTTTATATGTTGTAAAACAAAAATATTTTACTCAAGTGGTGTAAATTATTATTTATTTCACATTTACTTTATATATTAAACCCCAAATGTTAAATTTACAAAGAAAAATAGAAGTTAGATTTTGGGGGGCGATATTTCGATATTTCTTCATATGTATCGATAAGCGTATCGTCCTCACATGTATCACGATATATCAATATCTCGATATATCGTCCCAGCCCTAAGGCGCGTTCCATGTAATTCTGTAAATGACGTATGATAAGTTTATATAGGTCTACCCCTCTATACTATAAACTATCCAAGGCTTGTAACTAGGCGCCATTGTGGATTTTGCCTGGGACCTCTGACTGACTTACTTCAAGGATTTCTGAGGTATACTCACTCTCTACCATCGGCTCAAACATTCACCTCTGTCGTTGGCTCGCGTATATCACAGTTATAAACACGAGAAATAGTGCGTTTGTTTTAATTCATTATAATTCAATTTCTTTGCTTATGTCTGAGTTTTGAGATTGATTTTTATTAAATCTATAAAGAACTATCAGTTTAATTTGAAAAAAAAATCTTGCAAAATTCACGTTTTAAACGTTATGTCAAAAATCTTGACGTGAGCCCATTGCAGAGGTGTCTGAGAGAGCAACGAACGACAACTCTGCATAGGAGAATTTCTCTATTACTCCGTCACACACTGCTGATCTCGCCGGAAGAAGTCGATTTCGTCGATTTTCAACAACTCTTGCGAAAATAACTTTAGGAAGTTTGACAATATATAGTGGGGGAAAGTACATAGACGCTTGGTTTCAGGATGGCGTATTTTGTGTATTAGAGTGAGTTTCAGAGTTCACCGTGCATCGGACACATACCTTGCTTCGGACAAATTTAGGCTATAAACTCTCTTTCAACTAAAGAGTTCTGTGTATTTATTTGTTTCTGTCATAAAGATGAAGATTTAAATTTTTCAATGATACCGATTGTGTTTATCATGTTGTTATAAAAATACCCCGCAAATGGCCTTGAAGTTACTTCATATTTTACATCATCAAAGGGGAATAACCTGAAATTTATGATTTTGCAATTTTTAGAGTTATCGTTCTTTTAAATTCGACTTCCACGGAACGAGTCAGACTTTGGTGGATTTTGTCGGGGATTGGTAATTTTACATAAATTATAAAGAAATTTCGCTTCAATTTTTGATTAATTCTTATTAGAGCTGGTGTTTACTAGTATACTCATTTCACCGTACATCGGACACAAATTAGCCATGCATCATACACTTTCTGATGCAAAGTTAATCACTACCATTTTCATACAGAACCCAACTGACAGTTGTTTTTTGCGGAAATGGAAAATAAAAACTCTAAATTTACTGTCAAGATAGAAGTTATCGATATATCACGTCTAGAATCTGACTCAATTTATTTCTACAAACCAGAGTATTTTAGACATTAGAAAAAGGCAAGAATTACCGCATTGCAAGCATTTAAAGCCTTACTAAGGCTGAGTAAGGTATCTTGAATCTTTCCATATTTGTGCAACGATATCGTCAAATAAATTTATTTCTTAGGTTATTTCTTAGATAGTATATAAAATTATATCCATATCAAGGATTTTGAAGTATTGTGATAAAGGTATGATATTTTTCTATCGAAATACGGTCTGTCCGATGCATGGTAAATAATGTTCGATCCATGGTGAATTTTTTGATGTATGTAGGGATTAAAACATCAGAAAAAAAAATCGGAGAGGGCTACATTATTGCAGCTATACTTTTATATGCGAGAATGAAAATTTTGCAAGCTCATTGTCTCGCGTACACACAATGAAGCAAATGTTATTTGTTGCGTACAAAATAAAGTTCTCGCGAATAAAACATGATTTACAGTACAAATAAATGTTAGACTACTTGTAATTAATCAATCATATACAGAAAAATCAAAGTGATGCTGGCTCTTAAGCGATCAGCTCTTACATGTACAGCTCGGCTCTTCTGCTTACTAGCTCTTACAACGCGGCTCTTCTAGTTACTGACTCTAACAACTCAGCTCTTATGACATCGTTTTTAACCGGCTCTTACAGCTCGGCTCTTACTGGCTCCCCCAGTAGCTTTCTTGGTAATAAATAATATCTAAAGCCAGGAAAGACTTATTCAGTCACGTCTAAAGCTTTAAATATTTTTATTCTTTTAAAAAAATATTACCTTCTTATTATCAATTGATAGCCACTTGTGTTCTCACTCCTGCTTCAACTTTGCAACTAATTTAAATCCACAGCTTCACCTGTATTTAAAATCCCTGTGCCAAATGACGCCACCTAGCTGAACATTATTATAAAACAAGACTTTTCCTGGATTGTCTTATTTTTTAAAGTAATAAACTTGTCATTAAAAGTCAAAGTATGATTATAAATGAAGTTTTTATCTGATTTTCAAAGAAACTATCCAAGATATTTTTTTTATCAAACTTCATATGCTGATAGATATTGATGAGAGCTATGCAACTGCATCAACATTTTTTGACCTTGACCTTTCCTTTGGCGTTGACCTCACTTTTCTGAAATTAGTGCTTAGCTCAGTTTTAAACATACCACTCAAGATGGTGTTATCAAACTTCACATGCTGATACATACTGATGAGAGCTATTCAACTGCATCAACATTTTTGACCTTGACCTTTCCTTTGGCCTTGACCTTACTTATCTTAATTTAGTGTTTTGCTCAGTTTGAAAGATACTATTCGAGATATTTTTATATAACTTCAGATGCTGTTACATATTGATGGGAGCAATTCAACTTCATTAACATTTTTGACCTTGACCTTTCCTTTGACCTTTGACCTCACTTTTCCTAATTCACTGTCAAATTTCACATGCTGATACATAATGATGTAAGCAATTCAACTGCATCATCAATTTTGACTTTGACCTTTTATTTGACCTTGACCTCACTTTTATCAAATTGTGTTTAAGTCAGTTTTAATTCAAGAGATCAATCTAGATATTTTTATTAAACTTCATACCTTGATACATATTAATGAGAGATATGCATCTGCATCAACAATTTGACCTTGATGTTTCCTTTGACGTTTGACCTCAATTTTCCTAAATCACTGTCAAACTTCATATGCTGATACATACTGATGTAAGCAATTGAACTGCACCAACAATTTTGACCTTGACCTTTTATTTGACCTTGACCTCTCTTTATTAAATTGTGTTTTTAAAAGTCAGTTTTAAAGAAACCATTAATAAAATTTTTATGCGCCCGGATTGATAGATCCCGGGCGTATATTGTTTTTGTCCTGTCTGTTTGTCTGTTTATCTGTTTATCTGTTTGTCTGTTTATCTGTTTGTCTTTCTGTCTGTTGTCAACTTTAACCTTCGCCATAACTTTTGAACCGTAAGAGATAGAGACTTCATATTTGGTATGCATACTCCACTAATAAAGTCCTTTCAAATGACATCAAAGTCAATGACCTTGTGACCTTGACTGTGACCTATATGCTAAAAATAGCTTTTTCCACTGTTTGTCATAACTTTTGAACCATAGGAGATAGGGACTTCATATTTGGTATACTTACTCCACTAATAAAGTTCTTTCAAATGTCGACAAGGTCAATGATCTTGTGACCTTGACTATGACCTATTTGCTAAAAATAGCTTTTTACACTTTTTGCCATAACTTTTGAACAAAAGGAGATAGGGACTTCATATTTGGTGTGCATACTCCACCCATTAAGTTCTTTCGAATGACATCAAGGTCAATGACCTTGTGACCTTGACTGACAAATATGCTAAAAATAGACTTTTTTAACTTTGTTGCCGCCGGGTGCATAGTGTTTCACAAACACATCTTGTTTCAACTTCATATGCTGATACTTACTGATGAGAGCTGTTCAACTGAATCTACAGTTTTTAGCTCACCTGAGCTGAAAGCTCAAGTGAGCTTTTCTGATCACCCGTTGTCCGTAGTCCGTCTGTAAACTTTTCACATTTTCAACTTCTTCTCAAGAACCACTGGGCCAATTTTAACCAAACTTGGTACAAGGCATCCTTGGGTAAAGGGGAATTTAATGTGTTAAAATCAAGGCCCAAGACCACTTCCAAGGGGAGATAATCAAGAAAATACAAAAATAGGGTGGGTTCATTAAAATCTTCTTCTCAAGAACCACTGGGCCAGAAAAGCTGAAACTTGTATGAAAGCATCCTGGGGTAGTGTAGTTGTTCAAGTCATGACCCCCAGTGGTAGGATGAGACCACAATAGGGAATCCAAGTTTTACATAGAAATATATGGAAAAAAAACTTTTAAAATCTTCTCAAGAACCACTGGGCCAGAAAAGCTGAAACGTATATGAAAGCATCCTGGGGTAGTGTAGTTGTTCAAGTCATGACCCCCGGTGGTAGGGTGGGGCCACAATAGGGAATCTAAGTTTTACATAGAAATATATGGGAAAAAAACTTTAAAAATCTTCTCAAGAACCACTTGGCCATAAAAGCTGAAACTTATGTGGAACATCCTTGGGTAGAGTAGATTCTAAATTGTTCAAATCATGACCCTCGAGGGTAGGGCAGGGCCACAATAGGGAATCGAAGTTTTACATAGAAATAGATGGGGAACAAAATTTTAAAATCTTCTTCTCAAGAAGCACTGGGCCAGAAAAGCTGAAACTTATGATGAAGGATCTTTGGGTAGTGTAGATTAAAAATTGTCCAAATCATGACCCCTGGTGGTAGGGCGTGGTCACAATTTGTATTACAAAGGGGGGAGGGGATATCTGTTAAAGAACAGCATGGCCAAAGTTTCTCAGGTGAGCGATGTGGAGCATGGGCCTCTTGTTTGACCTTGGCATTTCCTTTGATCTTGACCTCACTTTAATGAAATTAGTGTCAAACTTCATATGCTGATACATACTAATCTAAGCACTTCAACTGCATCACTATTCAAGATATTCTGATCAAATTTCATACATTTATACAAATTTTCATGTTGCTTTATTAAATATACCCTCGGTGTGGCATTCATGTCCTCTGGACATATTTATAGTTACCTTTATATCTAACAGGTTTGTGACAATCGGAAAGTAAATTAAGAAATGTGTTACAGTTCTGAGAGTATCAGACAACTTTTATCAATGCATCATGAAACATTTCCATGAATAATCTAAATTAAACCATACTACATGTATAACATTAGTCTTTTAAGACATTGAAGCTATAAAGAAATATTTACTCATGGTACTGTGTTTATTTTGACAGGTCTCCCAGGATGTTCTGTTTAACTATGTAAAGCTAAAGAGGCTGAAGAAATCAACGTTTTAACAGGTTTCAAAATATTTTAATTTTTAGCTCTTCTAAGCCAAAGGCTCAAGTGAGCTTTTTTGATCACATTTTGTCCGGTATCCATCTTTCTGTCTGTAAACTTTTCACATTTTTGACTTCTCAAGAACCACTGGGCCAATGTCAACCAAACTTGCCACTAAGCATCCTTGGGTGACGGGATTTAAGTTTCTTCAAATGAAGGGCCATGCCCTCATTCAAGGGGAGATAATTGGGAATTAAAAAAATTTGGTGGGATGTTTGAAAAAATCTTCTTCTTAAGAACCATTGTGCCAGGAAAGATGAAACTTATGGGAAAACATCCTCAGGTAGTGTAGATTCAAGTTTGTTCAAATCATGACCCCCGGAGGTAGGACGGGGCCAAGATGACCGACCAACGTTTTACATAGAAATATATTAGAAAATTCTTTAAAAATCTTCTTCTCAAGAATGACAAAGCCATAATTCATCATATTTTTATGGAAGCATCCTCAGGTTGTGTAGATTCCATTATTTTAAAGTCCTGACCCCTGGGGGTAGGGAAGAGTCACAATGGTTGACCAAAGTTTTACATAAAAATAAATAGGAATTTTTTAAAAAAAAAATCTTCTGAAGAATAGCAAAGCCATAATTGATCATATTCATATGGAAACATCCACAGGTTGTGCAGATTCATGTTTGTTCAAATCATGACCCCCGGGGGCAGGGCGTGGCACAATGGCCGACCAAATTTTTTCGTAGAAATTCATAGGAAAATTCTCATCTTCTCAAGAATAGCAATGCCATGACTGGTCATGAGACTACTTTGGAATTTAAACTTTTCAATAATAAACCAATTTGTATTTTTTCCTAGCCATAGTACTCAGGTAAGCGATGTGGCTCATGGGCCTCTTGTTTAATATTAAGGATTGGTATTTCAAAGACTTGACAAAATTCAGGTCTACATTTCCATGAATAATCTAAAATATGTCATGAATACAATGACATAAGTTTTCAAGACATTGAAAAGCGCTTTGAGTAGCATTTATGCTAGAAAGGCGCTATATAAATACAATCATTATTATTATAACTATACAGAAATATTTACTCATTGTACTGAGTTTATATTCACAGGTCTCCCAGGATGTGCTGTTGAAGTATGAAAAGCTAAAGAAGTGAAAGAAGTCACCATTTTGACAGGTTTAACTAATTATGCTTAAATTTTGATTTTTATCTCACCTGAGCCGAACGCTCAAGTGAGCTTTTCTGATCACATTTTGTATATGTCATGAATACAATGACATTAGTTTTCAAGACATTGAAACTATACAGAAATATTTACTCATTGTACTGAGTTTTATATTCACAGGTCTCCCAGGATGTGTTGTTGAAGTATGAAAAGCTAAAGAAGTGAAAGAAGTCACCATTTTGACAGGTTTAACTAATTATGCTTAAATTTTGATTTTTATCTCACCTGAGCCGAACGCTCAAGTGAGCTTTTCTGATCACATTTTGTCCAGCGTCCGTCTGTCTGTATACTTTTAACATTTTCGACTTTTTCTCAAGAACTATGGGGCCAATTTCAACCAAACTTGATACAAAGCATCCTTGGATGAATGGTATTTGTTCAAATTTGTTCAAATGAAAGGCCAAGCCCTTTTCCAAGGGGAGATAATTATGAATTGGTGAAAAATTAATTGCATCTTTTAAAAATCTTCTTCTCCAAAACCATTGTGCCAGGAAAGATGAAACTCATTGTGAAACATCCTTATGTAGTGTAGACTCAAGTTTGTTCAAATGATGACCCCCGGGGGTAGGGCGGGGCCACAATGGCTGATCAGAGTGATAGCATCCTCAGGTACTGTAGATTCAAGTTTGTTCAAATCATGACCCCCCTGTGTAGGGCGAGGCCACAATTGACGATTAAAGTTTTACATCGGAATGAATACATTGGAAAATCAAAGTTTTGAAAACTATTCTTTTTATGAGCTATAAAGCCATGATTGGTCTTAACTTTATGTAAGCATTCTTACGTAGTGTTGATTCAAGTTTGTTCAAGTCATGAATGTGAAGTAGGGGGTAGGTAGGGTGGGCCACTCTTGGAAATTTTTTTCCCAAGAACAGATACGCAATGTTTATTCCTATAAATATGGAGGCATCCTCAGGTAGTACAAAGTCATACTGATTCAAATGAAGGCTACCACGGTTAGGGCTGGGCCACAATGGAAGGGGAGGGGGTCAAATGAATAAATAGGGAAAAAAAAATCATCTCCTCAAAAACAGTAAAGGCATTTGTTGTATGGAAGCATCATTGGGTATTTGGTAGTTTAAAATTTCAGATTCCCCGTCTAAACTACTCAATACTGAAGTGATTTTTTCTTTTATTTCCAAGGCCCCTTTATTCTCTATATCTGAGGCCGATATTCAACCCCGTTCCTAATGCAAAAAGGTACCTTTTTTCTCAAAAGAAAGGTGTAAATTTCCCAATTTCCATAGCAAAATATTTAGTTAAAAAATAAAAGTCCATGAAACTTAATCGAAAAAAAACCCCCCAAACTCAACTAACTTGCAAATGAAAGTGAAACTGTACTACTATTTTAAATAGTTTGTGTACTACTATTTTAATCGTTTGCGCTAAATGCATTCTTAAACTGGTTCAGGGAACCAGGTTATTGTTTTTTTTACAAAAAAAAGTACTAACTATGAAAGCAGAGTACCTTGTCATGTAGTTTCAACAAAAAAATCATATTGGTTTCAAAAATAGACATTTCATTTAAACATTAGTAAGCTGCACCTAGAAACATACCCACGCTTTAGCATGTGCAGTCTCGCGCTGTATTGGTAAGCAAAGTTGTCCATGTGATCGAGGAAATTCGGGAGTACTTGACTAGCGACTGTCACTCAGAAAGACATATAACTGCAATATTATCAACACTCAAAGATAGTAATGTCAAAGCTAAAGATTGATTGATTTTATGTTGTTTAACGTCCCTCTCGAGAATTTTACACTCATATGGAGACGCCACCACTTGCTGGTGGAGGGCTACAAATTTTGTCCTATGCTCGGCACTCAGGGCCTTTGAGCAGTGAGGGATCTTTTTCATGCCAGCACTTACTGCGACACAGGGCCTTGGTTTAAACGGTCTCATCTGAAGGACCGGTTTCCACGTCCCACAGTGGGAATCGAACCCGCGAGGTAAGGATTGACTCCTTACTTTGCAACTCTAGAGCAGACGCTCTAACCACTGCGCCACGCAGGTGACGACAAAGCTAATGTTCTTTTATAAATAGCCTACGTACCCATGTTTGTTCTGTTTAACTGTTTATTCAAAAACAGAAAGCAATATTTGAGGATTTTTTATTAATGAATTTTGGTAATCCAACTTTTCCCAAAATGAGGATAATTTCCCAATTTGAATGGCCCTGGCCCCAGTCCCAAAAAGTGGTGTGAGAGCCCTGTTTCCTAGCCATAGGTCTCAGGTGAGCAATGTGGCCCATGGGCCTCTTGTTTAATATTACAGGTTGGTATTTTAAAGACTTGACAAAATTCGGGTCTACATTTCCATGAATAATCTAAAATATATCATACAATGACATTAGTTTTCAAGACATTGAAGCTATACAGAAATATTTACTCATTGTACTGTGTTTATTTTGACAGGTCTCCCAGGATGTTCTGTTTATCTATGTAAAGCTAAAGAAGAGGAAGAAATCACCATTTTAACAGGTTTGACTAATGCCTAAATTTAGTTTGTTTAGCTCACCTGAGCCAAAGGCCTAAGAGAGCTTTTCTGATCACATGTTGTCCTGCGTCTGTCTGTCTGTAAACTTTTCACATTTTCGACTTCTTTTCAAGAACCACTGGGCCAATTTCAACCAAACTTGGCACACAGTATCCTTGGATAAAGGGGATTCAAATTTGTTCAAATGAAACGCCAGGCTCTCTTCCAAGGGGAGATAATTAGGAATTAGCGAAAAATTAATTGCATCTTTTAAAAATCTTCTCCAAAACCATTGGGCCAGAAAAGATGAAACTTATGTTGACACATCCTCAGGTAGTGTAGATTCAAATTTGTTCAAATCATGACCCCCAGGGGTTGGGCTATGCCACAATTGACGATTAAAGTTTTACATCGGAATGAATACATTGGAGAATCAAATTTTTGAAAACTCTTCCTTTTAAGAACTATAAAGCCATGATTGGTCATATCTTTATGTAAGCATCCTTACGTAGTGTTGATTCAAGTTTGTTCAAGTCATGAATGTGAAGTAGGGGGTAGGTAGGGTGGGCCACTATTGGAAATCTATGAATATCAAGGAATTTTTTTCCCAAGAACAGAAAAGCAATGTTTAATTATATAGATATGGAGGCATCCTCAGGAAGTACAAAGTCATACTGGTTCAAATGAGGGCTACCATGGTTAGGGCTGGGCCACAATGGGAGGGGGGGGGGTCAAATTAATAAATAGATAAAAATCATCTGCTCAAAAACAGTAAAGGCATTTGTTGTTTGGAAGCATCATTGGGTATTTGGTAGTTTAAAATTTCAGATTCCCTGTCTAAACTACTCAATACTGAAGTGATTTCTGCTTTTATTTCCTAGCCATAGGTCTCAGGTGAGCGATGTGGCCCATGGGCCTCTTGTTTAATATAACGGGTTGGTATTTTAAAGACTTGACAAAATTCAGGTCTACATTTCCATGAGTGATCTAAAATATATCATACAATAACATAAGTCTTTTAAGACATTGAAGCTATACAGAAATATTTACTCATTGTACTGAGTTAATTTTGACAGGTCTCCCAGGATGTGCTGTTTAACTATGTTAAGCTAAAGAAGTGGAAAAAATCACCATTTTAACAGGTTTGACTAATGCCTAAATCTAGTTTGTTTAGCTCACCTGAGCCAAAGGCCTAAGTGAACTTTTCTGATCACATGTTGTCCTGCGTCTGTCTGTCTGTAAACTTTTCACATTTTCGACTTCTTTTCAAAAACCACTGGGCCAATTTCAACCAAACTTGGCACACTGTATCCTTCGATGAAGGGGATTCAAATTTGTTCAAATGAAAGGCCAGGCTCTCTTCCAAGGGAAGATAATTATGAATTAGCGAAAAATTAATTGCATCTTTTAAAAATCTTCTTCTCCAAAACCATTGGGCCAGAAAAGATGAAACTTATGTTGACGCATCCTCAGGTAGTGTAGATTCAAATTTGTTCAAATCATGACCCCCAGGGGTTAGGCTATGCCACAATTGACTATTAAAGTTTTACATCGGAATGAATACATTGGAGAATCAAATTTTTGAAAACTCTTTTTAAGAACTATAAAGCCATGATTGGTCATATCTTTATGTAAGCATCCTTACGTAGTATTGATTCAAGTTTGTTCAAATCATGAATGTGAAGTAGGGGTAGGTAGGTTGGGCCACAATTGGAAATCTATGAATATCAAGGAATCTTTTTTTCCCAAGAACAGAAAAGCAATGTTTAATCATATAAATATGGAGGCATCCTCAGGTAGTACAAAGTCATACTGGTTCAAATGAGGGCTACCACGGTTAGGGCTGGGCCAGAACGGGAGGGGGGGGAATAAATAGGGAAAAATCATCTCCTCAAAAACAGTAAAGGCATTTGTTGTATGGAAGCATCATCGGGTAGTTGGTAGTTTAAAATTTAAGATCCCCCCGTCTAAACTACTCAGTTCTAAAGTGATTTCTTCTTTTATTTCCTAGCCATATGTCTCAGGTGAGCGATGTGGCCCATGGGTCTCTTGTTTAATATTAGGGGTTGGTATTTTAAAGACTTGACAAAATTCAGGTCTACATTTCCATGAATAATCTAAAATATATCATACAATAACATTAGTCTTTGAAGACATTATGGCTATACAGAAATATTTACTCATTGTACTGTGTTGATTTTGACAGGTCTCCCAGGATGTGCTGTTGAAGTATGTAAAGCTAAAGAAGAGGAAGAAATCACCATTTTGACAGGTTTGACTAATGCCTAAATTTAGTTTTTTAGCTCACCTGAGCCGAAGGCTCAAGTGAGCTTTTCTGATCACATTTTGTCCGGTGTCGGTCTGTCTGTAAACTTTTCACATTTTCGTTCTCATTGACAAGAACCACTGGGCGAATTTCAACCAAACTTGCTACAAAGCATCCTTGGGTAAAGGGGATTTGAGTTTCTTCAATGAAGGGCCATGCCCTCATTCAAGGGACATAGTTGGGAATTAAGGAAAATTTGGTGGGATATGTTTTAAAAATCTTCTTCTTAAGAACCACTGTGCCAGGAAAGATGAAACTTACGGGGAAAGATCCTTAGGTAGTGTAGATTCAAATTTGTTCAAATCATGACCGCCGGAGGTAGGGCGGGGCCAAAATGGCCAACCAAAGTTTTACATAGAAATGTATAAGAAAATTCTTTAAAATTCTCCTTCTCAAGAATGACAAAGCCATAATTCATCATATTTATATGGAAGCATCCTCAGGTAGTGTAGATTCAAGTTTCTTCAAATCATGACCTCCGGGGGTAGGGAAGGGCCACATTGGTCGACCAAAGTTTTACATAGAAATATATAGGATAATTCTTATCTTCTCAAGAATAGCAAAGCCATGATTGTTCATGGGACTACTTTTGGATTTAAACTTTTCAATAATAAACCAATTTGTATTTTTTTCCTAGCCATAGTGCTCAGATGAGTGATGTGGCCCATGAGCCTCTTGTTTAATATTACTGGTTGGTATTTTAAAGCTTGACAAAATTCAGGTCTACATTTCCATGAATAATCTAAAATATATCATACAATAGCATCAGTCTTTTAAGACATTGAAGCTATACAAAAATATTTACTCACATACTAAGTTTATTTTGACAGGTCTCCCAGGATGTGCTGTTGAAGTATATAAAGCTAAAGAAGAGGAAGAAATCACCATTTTGACAGGTTTGACTAATGCCTAAATCTAGTTTTTTAGCTCACCTGAGCCAAAGGCTCAAGTGAGCTTTTCTGATCACATTTTGTCCGGTGTCTGTCTGTCTGTAAACTTTTCACATTTTCGACTTCTTCTCAAGAACCACTGGGCCAATTTCAACCAAACTTGGCACACAGTATCCTTGGATGAAGGGGATTAAAATTTGTTTAAATAAAAGGCCTAGCCCTCGTCCAAGGGGAGATAATTAAGAATTAGCTTTTTTATCTTTAAAAAATCTTCTTCTCCAAAACCATTGGGCCAGGAAAGATGAAACTTATGTTGAAGCATCCTCAGGTAGTGTAGATTCAAATTTGTTCAAAAGATGACCCCGGGGGTATGGCGGGGCCACAATGGCTGTCAGATCAAAGTTTTACATAGGAATATATAGGAAACATCTTTGAAAATCTTACTCTCCAGTACTACTGGGCCAGGAAAGATGAAGCTCAAGTGGAAGCATCCTCAGGTAGTGTAGATTCAAGTTTGTTCAAATCATGACCCCAAGGGGTAGGGCGAGGCCATGTAACAAAATGAGGTATAGAAAAAGCTACGATTACAAACTAAGTATGGAAAAATGTTTGATAACAAACTAAGTATGAACGTGCTAACTTTAATCTTATTTCTAACTTCTTTTTTTCTGATTTACGTAGGAAATGAATTGAAGACAACGCAAGCGTCTGTTAGAGAAAAACTATTAGTGAAGGCTTAAGCTTCAAAAAAGACAAAAAGGTCAGTAATTTGATTTCCTGATTTGATTATTTCTTCATTATCATTATAAGAATCTTTATAAAAGTAAGAACTGCTGTATTTTGTTTGTGGACTTGGCTTTTACTTGCATATAATAAAATTGAGACATCGATTGATTGATTGTATACTGTTAAATGTCCCTTTCAAGAATATTTCACTGATATGGAGACGTCAACATTGCTGGTGAAGGACTGCAAATTTAGGCCTATGCTCGGCACTTATGGCCTTTGAGCAGGGAAGGATTTTTATCGTGCCACACCTGCTGTGATACGGGGCCTCGGTTTATACGGTCTCATCCGAAGGACCGCCCCATTTAGTCGCCTTTTACGACAAACAAGGGGGTATACTGAGGACCTATTCTAACCCGGATCCCCACGGGGCGATAATATCCCGATTGTGACATTTATATTGTACCCCGACCAAACCAAACAACTTTGGTACATCAACGATTTGACTTTAAATTTGAATTTGTTAGTTCAATAGGTTTAAATGTATCATTAAAATATTACGTTTTTAGTATTTTGAAAATATATGTCTAACGCAAAATCACGATACTTGACATACTTTTAGAACAGTAAATGCATATCTGGTAAAATAACAACTAAGTCTTATGATATACTTGATTACTTCAGGAGTATTAATATTATGAGTCCAACCAATTTTGCCGATATAGTACAAAGTTGCAATATCTATGGTAGATCATGAACATGTTTTGAAAAGCCATTTGTTTTCTGTGTTTTATTTATTTTGAATTAAAGTACGGAATGAAGATATGTTTCTTAAAGAGGCTCATTACATGACTTATTGATCGCGTACTATTGTACACGTACCTCTATAATATGACTTTGGCCTTTAAAACGCTTTAAAAATAGATGAAACATGCGATGTTATAAACAGTGAAAACAAAGTGACGGATTCATTATGCATAAACCAAGAAAAATTGCTTTTAAACAGAAACAAGAAAAAACAACAGTAAAATCTTCGCCAAACAAGTAACGTCAATTTCATAGCAATGCATTTAGTGAGCTCTATCAATCAATGACATGTTTGTATGGAGGAAATTCGAGTTAAAATCAACAACCTTGTTGAAATTAAAAAGATATTAACTAGCACTATTTACTCTGTTGGTGTAAATTTATATGCTTTAATGATTTAAATGTATACTCTGGCAATCTAAAGCTTTGTTCTGAAGTTTAGATATAATGTTAAACGTTCCTTAGTGTTTTGAGTCTTGGGTAATTAGGAAAGATAACTGTTGAAAGTGGATTTAGGAACGTCTAAATGACGACGCAAAATTAAATGTATTTTTCTTGCAGTGTGAAATTAAATCATTGCTATTAGTACTTTTTGAGAAATTGTTAAATTTTAGCGTGGAGTATATGATGCGTAACAGGGGCAGGGAACCAGGCTACGTGCAGCCGACTTGAGCTGGGGGTAAATGAAACATGACGTCACAATAACACTTTCTCTATAACCAAAAAAACATGACGTCATGATGCATTATAGTACATAGTTTTCTTATCATTAGTTGATTAGACTGATGTTTCCAAAAAAAAGTATGGGTACAAAGGAAATAAATTCGTTATCCAGGTTCAATCAAGGGTGTACAGTGATTTACCGAGGGTTGTAATATTCCATAAACCTTTCGGCCTTAGGGTGTATGGAATAAAACTTTGGGGATAAATACCCCTATACACCCTTGTTTGGACTTTGATAACTAATAATGATCACAAAAATAACCTACAAACAACATAAATCTGAGAACAGGCTGTAACACTGAGACCCTCGGAATCAGGTACCTAGGAGCGGTAAGCGTCCCCTGTTGACCGGTCAAACTCACCGTCATTATCCCTAGGCCTTTATCAAGTAGATGAAACATACCATTACACTCAATGATTAGGTTATATGTGATAACAATGTCATTATGATAACCATATAATTTACAAAACTCTGACTAAAGCTAAACACGACTCGTAAATAGGCAAAAGCCATTATTGTAAGTTTCTTAGGCATCTCACTTTCCTGCATTGTTTTTTTTTCACTAAGGAAAACTGTATAGCATGCGCCCATCTCAACCTGTGGCTACTTGCCTTTTAACAGTAACTTAGTCAGCCACTTTATTTAAGGAATGAAGCTTACTTCAGCTTATGTTATACGATATAACATAACTTGAGGCAGTTTACGCTTTATAAACTGCGAAGCGGTTTATAAAAAAGCGTACGGCCGCGGTAAATTGACCCAAGTTATGTTATATCGTATAATTTGAAGCGGAGTAATACGTTTTTGACGTAACTCATTGTTACGTAGGCAAGTTTTGTTATACAAAATATTATATGTTCCTCTGAATGATTCTGCCAATGAAATTGCTTGATACAAGTGAAATTAAATTATATATAGGTATCCTCAGATATAGCAAAAGTCCAATCGAATATGGCGGACACATTCCTTAACAATTGTGTTCAGCTTTAAACATGTTAGTTATTCCCCTGCAATAGAGTTGGAGGATATAATTATGCAATTGTGTGGTGGTTTTTAGCTCTGTTGGTCAGAGACCAGAAGAGCTTATGCGATAGTAATGCATCCGGCGTCCATCTAGCTGTCTGTTTGCTAGCTGTCTGCAAACACCTTACCTTTGCCCATAACTTTTGATTTAGTGAAGCTATGACTTTCCTATTTCACATGTATATTCCTTGTGACAAGACCTTTCTTTGGGTACCACCAATTTTGACCTTGGACTTTGACCAACTTTTTACACAAATATTCCAAACGTTTACTTTGGCCATATCTTGAGAACAGTATATACCGGGACATTTTTACATGACATGTATATTTTTTGTCAAAAAACCTTTCTTTGGATACCAGCAACTTTCACCTTTTGACCTTGGAGATTTCCGTACATATGAAAAAAACTTTGACCTTGGTCATAACTTTTGAACAGTAAGGACTAGTTCTTTCATACTTCACAAATGTAATCCTTATTATTAAAAATAAATTTACTGCTGCATACTAACGATGCGTTTGTGATCTGTTTTATATCTTAAAATGTAATCCTTGTGAGAAAACCTTTCATTGGATACCAAGAACTTTGACCCTTTGACCTTGGAGTTTGACCTACTTTTAAAAAGCAAGACCTACTTTTAAAAAGCAAACCTTGACCACAACTTTTAACGAAACTTGGACACAGATTTGGAGGTATTTTTTCTGTATAATATTACAACTTATATATTTTAATAGCATTTCACACAAAAATTAATTAAAAATCTTATTTCATTTAAAAGTTATTAAATCTTTAAATTTTTGGCGGGTTTGATTGACACATCCTTGTACTTTCACAAATTTTAAGTTTACTCTTAATACTTAGGGAAAGTGGCAATCTTGTTGTGTATAAATGAAAAATATTAATACTATAATCCAGAAAAATCAGAATAATTATGTTGGAAAGCAAAACAAACACACAATATATTCTCAGTCCGTGCAGTTGTGGTAGGCAGACTTTGACAATTGAACGCACCCTGTGAATGGTAAAGAATAAACAATAACAGAGCTCCTGCCCTGTTTACAAAAACTGTATACATAACACGCGTGTGATCGATTTGCAAACAAGACTTAGATCGGAATGACGGTACTTGTGAAGGAATTTTGCTTTTTAACATTTCTACTCTGAAAAAAAAAAATATTTTTCTGGATGAAAGTTTTAATATTTCTCATTAATACACAAAAAGATTTCCACTTTTCCTAAGGATTAGGAATAAATTTAAAATTTGTGAAAGTGCGAGGATGTGTCCATCAAACTCACCAAAAAAATTGAAGATTTGATAACTTTTAAATGAAAAAAAGATTTTTAATTAAGTTTTGTGTGAAATGCTTTTGAAATATATAATTCGTGATATTATACAGAAAATATTAACTTCAAATATGTGTCCAAGTGCTTTTAAAGGGTTAGGGCCAGTGTATTCATACTTTACGTATTTAATTCTTGTGGCAAGACTTCTTTGGGTACCGCCAAAGTAGATCCTTTGACCTTGACCTTGGAGTTTGACCTACTTTTCAATATTGTAACCTTGGTCATAACTTTTGAAGAGTTAGGGTTAAGGCTTCCATACTTTACATTATTATGTATTCTTTGTGGCAAGACTTTTCAATGGATACCAATTACCTTGACCTTGGAGACTTTTGTACTTATGAAAAAACTTTAAAAACCTTGGCCTACTTTCATATTTCAAAATAGTATATATCCAGTAAGAATATCCTACTTTGGATACCAATTTATTAAATTTTTGACCTACTTTTCAATATTGTAACCTTGGTCATAACTTTTGAAGAGTTAGGGTTAAGGCTTCCATACTTTACATTATTATGTATTCTTTGTGGCAAGACTTTTCAATGGATACCAATTACCTTGACCTTGGAGACTTTCGTACTTATGAAAAAACTTTAAAAACCTTGGCCTACTTTCATATTTCACAATTGTATATTTCCAGTAAGAATATCCTACTTTGGATACCAATTTATTAAATTGGCATAATTATAGGAAAAGTTACCATATGTTACAAGGTAAGTTACCATACGCTATGTTACCATACGGGGGCATCAGTGTTTCACAGCACATCTTATCTTGTTTTCTTTGAAACACAGTAAAATATAAGCACAGTAAGAAAAATTGTAAATGTTAAACTTTAAACTTTTAGGCCTAATTATTGTTATTCTAAAATATATATTGTTCATGGACTCACGCTTCATTTTCTTTATTATGCCACACTGCAATGTCAGCAGTAATCTTCAATTATAGATAATGATTTATTTAATTTTTAAAATTCAAAACAATATACAATGATTTACGGGCGTCATCAATATAAATAATTCGTATGTACACAGGCTGCACAGTCCAGTCCGATGTTGCACTAGATTTATAACAATTTGTCCAAGTCATGAATAGAAATATCCATTTTTATCAAATAACATGTGTTTTCAAATCCTTGTAGTGTCTTCGAATTTGTACGCACCGCGTTGAAAAATCGTATATACCTATCTCAAATCAATCAACAATATTATAATATATACTGTATATATATTCTAATAACTCTTGAGTTGTTTGAACAAATATTTTGTCTCTGATGACGTTTCAACCGTATCAAAACATGATTATTTGATCGGACGACCGACATCGCTGATCACATTTTGTCTGTAGTCCGTTTGTCCATCCGTCTGTCTGTCTGTAAACTTTTCACATTTTCGACTTCTCAAGAACCGCTGGGCCAATTTCAACCAATTTTGCAACAAGGCATCCTTGGGTGAAGGGGATTCAAGTTTTATTTGTACGCACCGCGTTGAAAATTCGTATATACCTATCTCAAATCAATCAACAATATTATAATATATATATATATATTCTAATAACTCTTGAGTTGTTTGAACAAATATTTTGTCTCTGATGTCGTTTCAACCGTATCAAAACATGATTATTTGATCGGACGACCGACATCGCTGATCACATTTTGTCTGTAGTCCGTCTGTCCGTCCGTCTGTCTGTCTGTAAACTTTTCACATTTTCGACTTCTCAAGAACCGCTGGGCCATTTCAACCAATTTTGCCACAAGGCATCCTTGGGTGAAGGGGATTCAAGTTTGTTCAAATGAAGGGCCAAGCCCTCATTCTAGGGGAGATAATGTGGAATTAACAAAAATTTGGTGGCATGTTTTAAAAATCTTCTTCTCAAGAACCACTGAGTCAGGAAAGATCAGGAAAAATGAAACTTATAGGGAAGCATCCTCAGTTAGTGTAGATTCAAGTTTCTACAAATCATGACCCCCGGGAGTAGTGCGGGGCCACAACGGCCGATCAGAGTTTGACTTAGAAATATATAGGAAAATTCTTTAAAAATCTTCTTCTCAAGAATAGTAAAGCCAAAATTGATCATATTTATATGGAAGTATCCTCAGGTAGTGTAGATTCAAGTTTCTTCAAATCATGACCCCCAGAGGTAGGGCGGGGCCAAATGGCCGATCAAAGTTTTACATAGAAATATATAGGAAAATTCTTTAAAAATCTTCTAAAGAAAAGCCATGATTGGTCATGGGACTACTTTCTGATTTAAACTTTTCAATAATAAACCAATTTCTACTTTTTCCTTCCACAGTGCTCAGGTGAGCGATGTGGCCCATGGGCTTCTTTTTCTCTCGAGTTTTGACACATTTGTTAGGGTTTTTGTATTGTATTTTCTCTGTCAGTATTAAATCAAAAATTAAATCATTTTAATCCAATCAATTTACTTCAAAGTATTTAAAGACCCCGAGTTTTCGGTCACACGAGTAAACTCAGATGACCTATTGCTATCCGTTTTCGTCCGTCATTCGGCGTGCGTTAACATTTGAACATTTTTAGGTTCTTTTCTGAAACCACTGAACCTATCACATCTATATATGGGTGAAGGGGAACAAATATTGTGAATTTCATGGTTTTATGTTTACATGTACCATTAATTGTATTTTCTGGATAAAACTAAGAAAAAAATTTAGAAATGTGCTCGTACGTATATTTGCTTAATGATATGTAGTACATGTAGATTTCATTGTATAAAGTCATTCCTAGATTCTAATTAGGTGTTGGTTGTTGACGGGGAAATGGGGGGGGGGGGATGATTAGAAAGAAGAAGAAAAGAATTAATCTGTTTAAATGGTTTCTAAATCAAAACAAAATACTCGTTTTTCGCAAAATAATTTTATATTCAGATGTTTGTCAGTGTTTACTTACCTTTATTTTAGTGCAGAAAGGTCAAAATTTATGACACAAGAGTACGAAAATAAAAGAAAACGTCATAATTCTCGTTTATTTTATCATAAAGGTATACTTTTTTCTTTGTTAAAATAAAAAGATAAATCGTTTCTTTCAAAAAATATGAATTACGACATTTTCACACAAAGACTTTTTAAGATATTCCCCGTTATGCATGTCGGAATTGTTAAAAATACGACAAGAAAAACGGGGTGATACTTACATTGTGCGCCTTTATTATTTTTCATGCGAAATTAATTTCAATGGATTTGCCTTCATTTTAAAGATACAAGTCATATAAATTGAATACATGCTGATTTCGAATGTGATTCGACATTTTTGGTTCTTTTTAGCGCATATTTGGAGTAGAACAAGAATGTCTGAAAATAATCTATTTTTAGCATCTTACACTGTTTTTGCACGTGCGCCTGTGTAAAAATAAGCATATAAAGGTATTGTTTTTAATACCTAAAAACTAAGAGCAAGTGGTCAGGAAAGAAATGTCAAAATTTTGAAAATTTCACACAAAGACTTTTTGGACATAGGTCCCCCCTTAAATGATACTCGGATGAATAATAAGGCCCATGGGCCTCTTGTTACGAAAATATTATATTTATAAAGTTACATCAATAATATTAAATGAAATCTATCTGACTGTTTTTTCATAAGAAATATTTTGATATACAAAAGATAGACATAAAACCATTTATTTTAACGAAAACGTCATTGTCAACAATCGGCAATCCTCGGCCTACTCCGCTACGCTCCATTCTAACTGAGTGTGCGAGGTACGAGCCATCTGAGTGCATTGTCAACGACTTTTTTGGACAAGGCCTCGTAATATTCCTGCTATCATAATTTATATACGAGGGGTTATCAAAAATACGTGAATAAGCAATAAAAAAGCCTTTACATATGCTCAAAAGCTGAACTGAGTCTAGTTTATAAACATCGGGATCGTAATGTGAAATAATAATTTCAGAACGACAACTCGGTCAAGTAGAACCGACGGCGACGCGGCGACTGACTTTGAAGATTTGGAATTGAGTATTAACAAGCATCAAAGTCACCGTTGAAAGTATGTATAAGACTACAAATCATTGTTAAAAGCAATAATTTAGGGTTAAGGGTTACCATTTATTTTAACGAAAACGTCATTGTCAACAATCGGCAATCCTCGGCTGACCCCGCTACGCTCCATTCTAACTGAGTATGCGAGGTACGAGCCATCCGAGTGCATTGTCAACGAACTTTTTTGGACAAGGCCTCGTAATATTCCTGCTATCATAATTTATATACGAGGGGTTATCAAAAATACGTGAATAAGCAATAAAAAAGCCTTTACATGTGCTCAAAAGCTGAACTGAGTCTAGTTTATAAACATCGGGATCGTAATGTGAAATAATAATTTCAGAACGACAACTCGGTCAAGTAGAACCGACGGCGACGCGGCGACTGACTTTGAAGATTTGGAATTGAGTATTAACAAGCATCAAAGTCACCGTTGAAAGTATGTATAAGACTACAAATCATTGTTAAAAGCAATAATTTAGGGTTAAGGGTATGGGGTTGTTAGTAAACAAAGTAATAATATGCTTTACGGTGTGACCGTTGGGGTTAGCGCAGTTTATTAATCATAAACCTACACATGTACTGTCTATCATTCAAGAAAAAGAAAGCAAAAAGAATAAAACAAAACCAATCTCTCACCAGAGGGCGTTTTACGCTCATCGCTCCAACACCTCTGTTATCGTCTAAATTACAAAAATATTGTGGTTTATTCCCACTTAGCCAACATTTTGAAAAATCCTATTCCCACATAGCCAACATTTTAATTTTTACACCTGATTGATTAACAGGCTAGAGTCTGTTTTCTGGTATGCTTGTAAATGAATTACCTGAGAATTAATTCCTTAGGAAAATAAAAACAATGTAAAAGTATACCAATCAGAGGTAAAAATGTAAGGCAAAATAAATATAAAATTAATTAAAGAAAAAAAATAAAGTTTACCAATTCTTTAATGTAAAAAAGTAGTAAAATTTTAACTAAGAATTAATTAACATGATTAATTTAAATTGAATTAATAAATTGATAGAATGTTAACATCATTTAAGTAAATAAAGAGAAAAAAAAAAGGAAAAAAAAGAATTTTACCACACAACATATTTTCATTAGAAAATAAATAAAAACAAGGCACTCTGAAGAAGCAATTATGTACAGTCATTAAAAATGATTGTGTTCATACAATTAAATGCTGCATTTTCCATTACCAGTATTTTTTGTTTTCGATATTTTATTCTGATATTTTATCTTAATTCTTTTGTTAAGTGCCAACTTTTACATATATCATAAATTATATTGTCATTAATGCATTATACATGTAGCAACGTATAATTATGTAGTATACCAAATAAATATCTATCTTGTTTTCATTTTTGACATTTTTTTGTTTCATTCTGGAATTTACCTTTGCGGCAATTCAATGTTCTCTAAATATTTTTAAAGTATTTCTTACAAAATATTGATAAAAATTTGATTAAAAAAAAACCGTCTACACATATATGCATACATGTAGCACTAAGTCTAGGCAAAAGAGTTCAATGAGCATAAACTTTTTCACCACATCTAATGTACACTAAATTTTATGTCTTAGTCATTAAAAGATTTTTTAAAAAATCAGATATTGCATTTCAATTGTTTTAAATTTATTATTTTTTTCTTTAAATTTTTCATTAGTAAAGTCTTCAGATCTGTTACCGAAAGTATTACATATTTATTTGAAAAATGTCGGAAATGAAAAGTTGATCATTTCTGTAAGCATTTATTATTTTAGGTTTACACCAATGTTTAGGAATAATTAAATATAAATCTTAAAAGAAAGAGAATATGTTATTCATTTCATATTTCAAATAAAAAGACATCTAGTGTTAAAAAATAATGAAATATTCTTTTTAAAAAATCATAGTTTTAAAAAATTATTTCATATCTTTTATATGAACTATTTGATATTTATGAGAAGAAAACATTATTATTTTTTTTATTTTATTCTTATAATATGAGTTATTTACTATTTATTCAATATATAGCTAAAACAGAATATAGTCTACCTGTAATTTATTTCTTTTGTTCTCCACCTGTACCCCATTCCCACTTAGCCAACACAGATCTACCTGTGTTTTACCTGTATTTTTTCAAAATGTTGGCTAAGTGGGAAGACACCAATATTGTAAAACGAAAATAAATTATAGATTTCCACCAACTTGGTTTTTTTTCTTGAATGAAATTAGAAATATCAATTTGTAGAACTTCTTTAGTTCTTTCAAAATTTATATATATCCTGGCGTATTGTATTTTCGACCTATTTAGATGTAATTTATTAATTTATTGCAAACTTTATATACTGAAAGGAAAAAGAAACGCAGGGTAGCATAATGTTCGAAAAGATTTTGACCACATGACCGAAAATTACGAAAATTGGCCAGAAGAGAAATTTAGTTAGTGTGCACCAAAATCAGTATTCAGAATTACTCAACCGTAAAAATAATGACGTCACGTAGGGAAAACGCTAAAAAGCCCAAAACACGTGCAATTTGATAACGACGAGTTTCTCAACAAATCTTGTTGCATTATTTGATGCATATGAGGTATGCAAACCGTTTTTCAACATTTAAAGACATTATGAATTTCTTGCAATCTTGGTACAGTTTACGGAAGTTCAATAGGGTCTTGTTTTCGAATTGCCTAATTAAAGAAAAGGGCAACAACGGTCTACTAAGCAGTTTCCTGTAAATTTTCCCCCAGAAAACTTGTTACCCGTTGTCAGAGAGGGTCTTGAATGGTTTTCAATCAACCGTCACAGGAAGAAACAACACCTTTCAGTTAAAACTGAAAGGCGGCTTTCAGTAAAATTTCAGTGGCCATTCAGCCACTGAATGGCACATACATTTCAGTGACCTTTCAGTTGCCTTTCAGTCACATTTCAGATACCTTTTAGTCGCCATTCAACGGACACATTTCCGTCAAATTTCAGTGGCCTTTCCAGCAACTTTCAGTGACCTTTCCATCAACTTTCAGTGACCTTTCCGTCGTCTTTCAGTGACCTTTCCGTCGACTTTCAGTGACCATTCTGTCGTCTTTCAGTGACCATTCCGTCGACTTTCAGTGACCTTTCTGTCGTCTTTCAGTGACCTTTCCGCCACCTTTCAGTGATATTTAAGTCTCAATTTAGCAATTTTTTCATTAGCGTATTATTTTATAATCAGATATTTTTCCTTAACAAGGAAGCAATATTTTGAATAAAGATTTATTATTCAATCTTAATTGTGTTTTTTTTTACTTATCGTAATCAAATTCGGGTACCTTAAAATATGTCTAGCAAGTAATTATTTTTTTTAATTACAAGAATGAATAAATCGTTTATACATGCCTCTTGTAGAAAAAAATATATAGGGAATTTTAGCTTTCTAAATGATATTTCTTTAATAAAATCATTCTACTAAGTTTCTAGATAGAAAATTTACAAAGATTTTAAATCTTTGACACAGGAACAGGTGCCCGTCTCTGATTATTGTCATCATCCCGATAGGAGATGTGTAATTAATTAGTCTGTCACCAAAATAAAATTTGTGAGACTTATTCAAAATGACTTATAATTTTCTAGTTACATTTAAAAAAAAATTCTTCAAGTGATAAAAAATGATGATCCGATAACCGATTCACAATTTAAATAAATGCATAACAATCTATAGTAGTTATACGTGTATTTTTTAATGGAAATATATAGTTTTGATTGATGAGACAGAATTTATATTATTTAAACCATTTCTGGAAGATCGCAAGTATTACTGATCAATTTCGTTTCTTAATTATGTCATTGTCAAAACTGCAGGATATTTAGTTTTTGAAAGACATTATTTTAAACTAATTTTTAATTACAAGAATAAATAAATCGTTTATACATGCCTCTTGTAGAAAAAAAAATATTTAGGAGATTTTAGCTTTCTAAGTTTCTTAATTAAATCATTCTACTAAGTTTCTAGATGGAGAAATTACAACGATCTTAAATGTTTGACACATGAACAGGTGCCCGTCTCTGATAATTGTCATCATCCCGATAGGAGATGTGTAATTAATTAGTCTGTCCCCAAAATCCGCGCAACTAACATAGAATATACAAAAGATATACAAGATATATACACATCGCAGCTCCTCGATACCACAGGTGAACTGATTGTTACATCGATTTCTATAAATTAATTGATTTTAAATCCTTAATTCTCAATAAGAGCTCGTAGCGTAATTGATAAGGTCGCGGACACCTAAGCATGAGACCAGGGTTCGATTCTGGGTATGGGAGCAATTTTTTTTCTTGTATTAATTTTTTTCCCTATTTTTTTTTATTCGGAATTAGATACATTTAATGATATTTTACCAGGAAAAAGTGAAATAAAATTTTTAGGTAAAAAAATAAGCCAATTATTCAATAAAAAGATTCAACTGAATGATCACGGAAAGGTCACTGAAATGTATGTGCCATTCAGTCGACTGAATGGTAACTGAATGATCACGGAAATGTCACGGGAAAGGGTCATTTCAGTGACCTTTCAGTGACCATTCAGTGGCCATTCAGCCACCATTCAGTCGACTGAATGGTGGATTTTCATCCTGTGCGTGACGATGACGTTAACGCAAAACAGAGCCATTTTTCGAGCGGGTTATTCATCCTGCCATCTCTAAAATCGCCACCTTACTAGCACAAAAACAGCCATTTACACAGTAGACGATTATAATCATTACATTCATACGAAATTTGAAAGAAAACAATTCCGCTATTTGGTTTTTTGAGCCAGTCAAATTACTGTTGTATTCCTCTCACTGGCGCATGCGCGCGCCGTTTGACTTATTTTTTTGACGTGGTTACCCATGCCAAATATAGCCAGGGTTTGAAAAATAAACACTCTAATGAAATTTTATGCAAAGGAGAAATTGGGCTCTGACAGATGCACAGGAGAGACATTGAAGATAATGAGAGTTTTCGATTTTCATTTTTGGGGGGTATTGTCATTTGAGCTTCAATAACTCATGAATTATTAGACAAAATCAAATGGGAATTTGGTTATATCTTTTTGAAAGATGATTTTAAAAGTAAGATAGGAAAACAAAAACATATTTTGAGAAAAACAAATTTAATTCACCTCAAATGTTTACCCTGCGTTTCTTTTTCCTTTCAGTATAGAAGCTGAAAAACTATTGGCTTAAAATGTTAGCATATGTGTCTATGAATAAAATTATACATTTTGTGTTTATTTTATTTATATGTCATACTATGGTGAGGGTGCATTTTTACCTACAAAAATATTAGCGTCTTGTGTTTTCGACCTAAATATAATATCAATGACCAAACAGTATTGGCTTTAAATATCTGTTGGATATTCCAAACAATAAAAATACGACTGTCTGTCTTTCAAAAAAAAAAAAAAAAAAAACACTGAACAAGTTCGATATTTCAGTTGCAAATACATTTATCCTTTGGTTGAACCCATTTGTCAGGAGCTGTGCTTTTCCAAAAGAAATCAATGAAATTACATTGCATTTTTTCAGTAAAAATCTGTAAGAAAGTGACCATTTCTAAGGGGAAATACATTCTTTTGATCCACCCATTCATTTCAATATTCATGCGTCTTTTTGACAGAGATCTTAATTTTTTTTTCGGGAAAATGTTATCAAAAAATAGTCGTAATTAACCGATTACGGCTTTTATAAATCAACAGATAAAATGTGCATAAGTAAAAAGACTATAATTTCTGACATCGGACTAAAATCACAGAAGGAATTCCGTTGAATTAGTTATTTTGGGTATTTTTACTACAGTTGTGCTTGAAAAGTATTTTTCCAAGTGTAGCAACCGAAAATAATGTTTTACCGCGCGGAATCTGCACGGGAAATAGATTGAGAAAAATAGATCGAAAATACAATACGGTCGAAAATAGGATACCAGACGATATATTAAAATAGCTTCAATATATATACGGCACCATTTTGTTCTGAATTTTTACACATATTTTCATTTGGAACCAAGGACACAAAGTCAGGAAATATTTACTACCAGAGAGCTTAAAACACGTAACATTATTGAGAAATCATAATAAACAATCAATGTCTAACAATTTTTGTCGACAAATAATGATTTGACAACCCACACTACTTTTTAAACGACAACAGAGGCGAGAGATTGAAAACAAAACAACAAAAAGAAATTCACAAGCATCGGGATCAAGATTCGAAAATTCTCGGAAGTTTCCGACAAAATCGGAAATACCCGAACCGTTGAAGTGACGAAAGTCTGACGTCAGAATGAGATAAAAAGTTCTGTTGACTTAGAACGCAAACTCTAGTTTTATGGAAAAGAGATTGCGTTAAATCGTTCTTTTCATGGAAGTTGTTGTATGTTTAAGCCGAGATTCACGGAAGCAACCGACATAACATCGTCAAAATTCGTAAGTTTCCGGTGACGTCATTTGTATCTTTTCCGAAGGGCAAGGTGAAGGTCGGCGTTGTGGCATGGGGGTATTTTTTGAATAAGGTAAAAGCAAAATCATTTCGTTAAGATTTCGGTAAGAAACAATGTTCCTTTAATTTTTTACTATTTTTGATTTATTCCCGAAAAGGTCATTGGGTAGTGCAGGAAATCTGGGAAGGTTGCACAGAGAAATTTGGCTGACGTATGTACAGATTTCAATCCGAATTTCCTCTGTTCATACACGTTAGTCTATTGAGCTCGCTTCGCGAGCGTCGCTTTGCGACGCTCGCTGCGCTCGCTATAAAATACATGTTACTGTCTTGAAATATAAGCGATATTTGGGCGAGGGTAAGAAAACGTGATAGAGGGCGAGGCTTGCCGAGCCCTCTTACGTTTTCGACCCGAGCCAAAATATCGCTTATATTTCAAGACAGTTATCATGTATTTTGTTTATCCTGCAACAAAATTTTACATTTGAGCGTCCAAAACAAGCTAATTCCGACTGATTTAGGCACATATTTGCAGAGCGGTTCTACTAAAATACGCCTGCCGACGCCTGCCAGGGGAAAATACGCCTGCCGAGAAAATCTATACTCCTGTCGTGTTATTTATTGACTAAAGTTATATTTTATTACATATATTATTTTAATAGACTATTTACTTAATGTTTTACCAAACAAAAATAATTTAAAAAGCACATGTTCGATGTTTTATTCGTTTTATAATTTGCTTGCGTCGTAGAGCACGCCTGCCGAGAAAATCTACACGCCCGCGTTGTTGTTTCTTTTATTATGCTCTATTTTAAAAAAAAATATATTACTTAAGTTGTCATTTAATTAATTATAAACAAATCAAAAAGGAAAGTTAAAAAATATTATATTTTCTGTTTGTCTAAGAAGACGTAATTACTTACTTTTATAAACATTGAAGCTGATGTATGTAAAACAAATTAATTCAAAATAAATATTTTTATGCTATTTTGAAAATTTATTTAGATATGTCCAAGAGCCGATTCATAGACAAGAAAAAAAAAACCCATGTAAACCATTCACGAAGATACTTGTAAATTGATTCACGATACAGATTAACCATGTTAACCATTATAACTATCATGTTGTAAATTTTGAATTTACTAGGGGGAGGTAAATGCAAAATTTACAACATGATAACTAATTTTGCATTTACCTCCCCCTAGTAAATTCAAAATTTACAACATGATATAACAATTTCTACAATACTAACAATTTTAACAATTTTTACAATACTAATCCGAGGAGGAAGAACTGAAAAAAAAATATTTGCTGCTCTGGGGCGTATATAGTTTGTGTGGTACATTATATAACTGTTTTATTGTTTCATGTATAGAAGCTCCATACTACACCAATCTGTTTTTCTGTATTATACTTATTTAAAAATTGGGATAATTCTTATGTACATCTGTATTAAGCAGATAAAGAATAATAAAAGTACGTCAATTAGTTATTATATATTTTCATTGCTTCCATATATTGATATTTCTTTTTTGTTACTGGATTAAATACATGTACATTCTCAGTCAGGTCAAAGTTGCAACATTCGAATGTTAATCGATGATCTTTCAATAGTTTGATAAACATGAATTTGTATTAAATTCGGAATTTCCTTCATCCATATTTTCTTAATATTCATTTATTTAATATATTCAGTTAACCAGATATTTTAAAATTTTACTAATTCTGATTTTGTGGCTCTGGTTCATAATATCCCACCTTGGAGTGTGTATAGCGCACGTGCCAATCTTCTCACTTGTCATGTACCTAATTATGTAATATCACATAATATCACGCACTGGTGGGGTATATAGGAAGATTGATAATTAAGTTTCATTGAGATTTGAAGTCCTTGTATACACAGTAAACACGAATTCAGACATTCATATCATTGTAAACAAATTTTAACAATAATGAATGTTGATAGAACAATAATATACATGTATAGCGAGAATATTTGGAACTTTGGAGGGATTATTTTTTCTCTAATTGAAATAAATGAATAAAATAGATTACTTTCATCACTTTTTAAATCATCCAGTTCTTTGCCTAGATGAAGAAATTGTGAAACTTTGAAATGTTAATTAAGATGAAAAATAACGTGTTTTATATTTTGAAAATCATTAACGTTTTAAAAGATTTGTTTATTTCCATGACGGCCCAGATCGCTTATACATGTTGCATCATAGTGCATGGTATAAACACATCATGTTTTCAGTTAATTTTACTCTACAGACTGTTCTTTGACATTACATATCTGAAAAAGATAATAAAATAAAACCCCATACCGAATTATTAGGGTTCCAAGGTTTTTTTTTTTTTTTACGAAATGTGTGGAACATCAAGTGCCTGCATGTGTTATTTGTTTTATTTTTTCTTTAGAATTTGATTTACCTTATCTTCCTTTTCTCTAAATGAATGATAAAGAATGATTTGAACATACAGGTATAAACGATATTTTGTACACATGTCATATGTACATGCTGGTTTTCTTACTCATTTCGTTCTCTGCTTGATGTATAGTATATGTATGAATTGTTTACATTATACCCTTTCTCTTACCTGTAAATATTTGTATTTATTTGTATAACTTTGTTCCATAAAATAAAGTTAATATAACCTAAAACAATAATTATATCATCAATTGATGTTTAAAAAGATCAACATTGAATATTTCAGATTCTGATTCAAAACAACTACCCGTAAAACACTTTTTTTTACTGCATATGTGCTCCTGAGCCATTGTAAATTCTATGAACAAAAACGAAATCAATAATATTTTTATTAAAAAAAAAAGAAAGAAAAACATGATGTCCGTGGTCTTCACACAGCAGTTCCTATGGTCAAGTAAGAGTTTTCTCCTTTAATACTATATACGCTCGTATCAAACACTAAATAAATGCATGAAATATATATTCAACTTTTTTTTTTTGTTGATTAATTTTTTGATAAATGTTAACCAATCAATTTTTAAAAGTAGCATATCAAATATTGTAATGAGAAATTAGAGAAACAACACCGCGGGCGTTAGATTTTTCGGCAGGCGTGCTCCACGCCGTATGCAAACTTTAAAATGATTAAAAACACCATTCTGTGCTTTTAAAATTATTTTTGTTTCCAAAAACATCAACTACAGGGTCTAAAAAAGTAATATACCTAACAAAAAACAAATTAATTCCATTAATAAAACGGCAGGCGTATAGATTTTCTCGGCAGGCGTATTTTCCTCTGGCAGGCGTCGGCAGGCGTATTTTAGTGTTACCCCTGCAGAGGCCTGTTCAGCAGAGCGAGAATTCGCGAGCGCTTGCCAAAATTACTATTGGAGGTAGAAGGAATTTGGCGAGCGCTCGCAAACGCTCGCTCTGCTAAACAGGCCTCGGTTGAAGCTATGACGCAATGGCGTAAACATTGCAGTATAGGTGACGTCACAATGCTTTTGGAACGGCGGAATAAATGCACGAGGTTTTATTAGGGCAGTGACCGGATAAAGCTTTGGTTTATTAGGTTACCTTTATTAGGTCAATGCAAGGGGTGGTTGCGGGATAAAATTATTTTTTTCATTTGTTTACGATAACTTATAAACAAGGAAGTGATTTGATTTTGTAAACTGGACAACGCTACAGTTAAGGAACCCTCTCTACACTGTACACTAAAGAGTTCTGATTCTCATAGATAACGCTACAGGTTAAGGAACCCTCTCTACACCGCACACTAAAGAGTTCTGATACAGTGCTAACAGTGGTATTGTAAACTGGACAACGCCATAGTTTAAGGAGCCCTCCCTACACCGCACACTAAAGAGTTCTGATACACTGGTATTGTAAACTGGACAACGCCACAGTTTAAGGAACCCTCTCTACACAGCGCACTAAAGAGTTCTGATACAGTGGTATTGTAAACTGGACAACGCCACAGTTTAAGGAACCCTCTGTACAACGCGCACTAAAGAGTTCTGATACAGTGGTATTGTAAACTGGACAACGCCACAGTTTAAGGAACCTTCTCTACAATGCACCATGGGCGCTACCCATGTAATTCTGTAAATGATGTATGATAAGTATATATAGGTCTACCCCTCTATACTATTAACTATCCAAGGCTTGTAACTAGGCACCATTGTGGATTTTGCCTGGGACCTCTGACTGACTTACTTCAAGGGTTTCTGGGGTATACTCACTCTTTACCATCGGCTCAAACATTCACCTCTGTCGTTGGCTCGTGTATATTACAGTGATAAACACAAGAAATAGTGCGTTTGTTTTAATTCATTGTAATTCAATTTCTTTGCTTATGTCTGAGTTTTGAGATAGATTTTTACTAAATCTATAAAGAACTATCAGTTTAATTTGAAAAAAAATCTTGCAAAAATCACGTTTTAAACGTTATGTCAAAAATCTTGACATGAACCCATTGCAGAGGTGCCTGAGAGAGCAACGAACTACAACTCTGCATAGGAGATTGGGGTATACTGGGCTGTTTATCAGCATCGAGTACTCTAATTTATTGAAATAAAATATTTGCAAGCTTTTATCCAGCATCATTCCATCGCTTTCTCTTGTTTTCAATCATTTCTCTATTACTCCGTCACACAAGGCTGATCTCGGCCGGAAGAAGTCGATTTCGTCGATTTTCAACAACTCGTTCGAAAATAACTTTCGGAAGTTTGACAATATATAGTGGGGGAAAGTACATAGACGCTTGGTTTCAGGATGGTGTATTTTGTGTATTAGGGTGAGTTCAGTCTTCGACAAATCCCGGGAGTCCGATGCCCGGGACCTGGTAAAATTGGAAGTTGGCACGTGGAATTTGCACACTTACAAGCCCGAAGGGCATGTAAATTTTAAGGCATAAGCCTCGGTATAATAAAACTAAATAAGACCAATAACACTAAATGTACTTTTAAGTCTTTTATTTTCCATCTAAAGTCAAGTTCAAAATAAAATTTAACTGAAATCTTATTTTACCGCGATTTCCAAAGAACTCTTCTGCAAAGGAGACACAAAAAGTGTACAGGTTGAAAACAAATGGCGAGACTATAAATTGACAGAATGGATTTCAGATCATTTCCTTGGCATGAAATGGCAAATAACCGCTCGGCCAATTTCAACCAAACTTGCCACAAAGCATCCTTGGGTGAAGGGGATTCAAGTTTGTTCAAATGAAGGGCTACGCCCTCATTCAAGGGGACATAATTGGCAATTAATGAAAATTTGGTGGCATGATTTAAAAATCTTCTTCTCAAGAACCACTGTGCCAGGAAAGATAAAACTTATGGGGAATCATTTTCAGGTAGTGTAGATTCAAGTTTGTTCAAATCATGACCCCCGGGGGTAGGGCGGGGCCAAAATGGCCCACCAAAGTTTTACATAGAGATATATAGGAAAATTCTTTAAAAATCTTCTTCTCAAGAATGACCGAGCCATAATTCATCACATTTATATGGAAGCATTCTCAGGTAGTGTAGATTCAAGTTTGTTCAAATCATGACCCCCGGGGGTAGGGTGTGGCCAAAATCAAGTGAGCTTTTCTGATCACCCGTTGTCCGTCGTCCGTCTGTCTGTCCGTCCGTCCATCTGTAAACTTTTCACATTTTCAACTTCTTCTCAAGAACCACTGGGCCAATTTTAACCAAACTTGGTACAAGGCATCCTTGGGTGAAGGGGAATTAAAATTGTTAAAATCAAGGCCGAAGACCACTTCCAAGGGGAGATAATCAAGAAAATACAAAAATAGGGTGGGATCATTAAAAAATCTTCTTCTCAAGAACCACTGGGCCAGAAAAGCTGAAACTTATATGAAAGCATCCTGGGATAGTGTAGATTCTAAATTGTTCAAGTCATGACCCCAGGTGGTAGGGCAGGGCCACAATAGGGAATCCAAGTTTTACAAAGAAATATATGGGAACAAACTTTTAAAATCTTCTCAAGAACCACTGGGCCATAAAAGCTGAAACTTATGTGGAACATCCTTGGGTAGTGTAGATTCTAAATTGATCAAATCATGACCCCCGAGGGTAGGGCGGGGTCACAATAGGGAATCCAAGTTTTACATAGAAATATATAGGGGAAAACTTTAAAAAATCTTCTTCTAAAGAACCACTGGGCCAAAAAAAGCTGAAACTTATGTGGAAGGATCCTGGGGTACTGTAGATTATAAATTGTTCAAATCATGACCCCTGGGGGTAGGGCAGGGCCACAATAGGGAATCCAAGTTTTACATAGAAATAGATGGGGAAAAAACTTTTAAAATCTTCTTCTCAAGAAGCACTGGGCCAGAAAAGCTGAAACTTATGTTGAAGGATCTTGGGGTAGTGTAGATTATAAATTGTCCAAATCATGACCCCTGGTGGTAGGGCGTGGTCCCAATTTGTATTACAAAGGGGTGGGGGATATCTGTTAAAGAACAGCATGGCCAAAGTTTCTCAGGTGAGCGATGTGGAGCATGGGCCTCTTGTTTTACCTTGGCATTTCCTTTGATCTTGACCTCACTTTAATGAAATTAGTGTCAAACTTCATATGCTGATACATACTAATGTAAGCACTTCAACTGCATAACTATTCAAGATATTCTGATAAAATTTCATACATTTATACAAATTTTCATGTTGCTTTACTGATATACCCTCGATAGGGCATTCATGTCCTCTGGACATATTTAAAGTTACCTTTATATCTAACAGGTTTGTGTCAATCGGAAAGTAAATTAAGAAATGTGTTACAGTTTGAGAGTATCAGACAACTTTTATCAATGCATCATGAAACATTTCCATGAATAATCTAAATTAAAGCATACTACATGTATAACATTAGTCTTTTAAGACATTGAAGCTATACAGAAATATTTACTCATTGTACTTAGTTTGTTTTGACAGGTCTTCCAGGATGTGCTGTTTAACTATGTAAAGATATAGAGGCTGAAGAAACCACCATTTTGACAGGTTTAAAAAAATCTTTTAATTTTTACCTCACCTGAGCCGAAGGCTCAAGTGAGCTTTTCTGATCACAATTTGTCCAATGTCCGTCTTATGTCTGTAAACTTTTCACAGTTTCGACTTCTCAAGAACCGTTGGCCCAATTTCAACAAAACTTGCCACAAAGCATCCTTGGGTGAATGGGATTTAAGTTTCTTTAAATGAAGGGCCATGCCCTTATTCAAGGGAAGATAATTGGGAATTAAGGAAAATTTGGTGGGTTTAAAATTCTCCACTGTGCCAGAAAAGATGAAACTTATGGGGAAACATCCTCTGGTAGTGTAGATTCAAGTTTGTTCAAATCATGACCCCTGGAGGTAGGGCGGGGCCAAAATGGCCGACCAAAAATTTACATAGAAATATATAGGAAATTTCTAGAAATATATAGGAAATTTCTTTAAAAATCTTCTTTTCAGGAATGACTGTTCATGGTAGCTCAGTTGGTAGAGCGCTCACTCCGTGATCAGGAGTTCGTGAGTTCGTATCTCGGCCGCGACTGACCTAGTCGTTGAAATGGGTAGCAACTATTGCTTTGCCATGCACTCGGCACTTTGAAGTGAAAGTTGCAGGTCCTTCGGGTGAGACTTAAAAAACTGAGGCCCCTTGTTAGCGGCAGGCGTTGGCACGATAAAGATCCCTCACTGCTCAATGGCCCTGAGTGCCGAGTAAAGGTCAAAATTTGAAGCCATTCACGGGTGACGTCTCCATATGAATGAAAAATTCTCGAGAGGGACGTTAAACAATATACAATCAATCAATCAATCAATCAATCTTCTCAAGAATGACAAACCGCCATAATTCATCATATTTTTATGGAAGCATCCTCAGGTAATGTAGATTCCATTTCCTTCAAATCATGACCCCCGGGGGTAGGGAAGGGTTTGCTTTACTGATATACCCTCGATGGGGCATTCATGTCCTCTGGACATATTTAAAGTTACCTTTATATCTAACAAGTTTGTGTCAATCGGAAAGTAAATTAAGAAATGTGTTACAGTTTGAGAGTATCAGACAACTTTTATCAATGCATCATGAAACATTTCCATGAATAATCTAAATTAAAGCATACTACATGTATAACATTAGTCTTTTAAGACATTGAAGCTATACAGAAATATTTACTCATTGTACTTAGTTTGTTTTGACAGGTCTTCCAGGATGTGCTGTTTAACTATGTAAAGATATAGAGGCTGAAGAAACCACCATTTTGACAGGTTTAAAAAATCTTTTAATTTTTACCTCACCTGAGCCGAAGGCTCAAGTGAGCTTTTCTGATCACAATTTGTCCAATGTCCGTCTTCTGTCTGTAAACTTTTCAGATTTTCGACTTCTCAAGAACCGTTGGGCCAATTTCAACAAAACTTGCCACAAAGCATCCTTGGGTGAATGGGATTTAAGTTTCTTTAAATGAAGGGCCATGCCCTTATTCAAAGGAAGATAATTGGGAATTAAGGAAAATTTGGTGGGATGTTTTAAGATTCTCCACTGTGCCAGGAAAGATGAAACTTATGGGGAAACATCCTCAGGTAGTGTAGATTCAAGTTTGTTCAAATCATGACCCCTGGAGGTAGGGCGGGGCCAAAATGGCCGACCAAAGATTTACAAAGAAATATATAGGAAATTCCTAGAAATATATAGGAAATTTCTTTAAAAATCTTCTTCTCAGGAATGACTGTTCATGGTAGCTCAGTTGGTAGAGCGCTCACTCCGTGATCAGGAGTTCGTGAGTTCGTATCTCGGCCGCGACTGACCTAGTCGTTAAAATGGATAGCAACTATTGCTTTGTCATGCACTCGGCACTTTGAAGTGAAAGTTGCGGGTCCTTCGGGTGAGACTTAAAAAACTGAGGCCCCTTGTTAGCGGCAGGCGTTGGCACGATAAAGATCCCTCACTGCTCAATGGCCCTGAGTGCCGAGTTAAGGTCAAAATTTGAAGCCATTCACCGGTGACGTCTCCATATGAATGAAAAATTCTCGAGAGGGACGTTAAACAATATACAATCAGTCAATCAATCAATCTTCTCAAGAATGACAAAGCCGCCATAATTCATATTTTTATGGAAGCATCCTCAGGTAGTGTAGATTCCATTTCCTTCAAATCATGACCCCCGGGGTTAGGGAAGGGTCACAATGGTCGACCAAAGTTTTACATGGAAATATATAGGAAAATTCTTTAAAAAATCTTCTTCTCAAGAATAGCAAGGCCATAATTGATCATATTCATATGGAAGCATCCTCAGGTTGTGCAGATTGAAGTTTGTTCAAATCAAGACCCCCGGGGGTAGGGCGGGGCCACAATAGCCGACCACAGTTTTACATAGAAATATATAGGAAAATTCTCATCTTCTCAAGAAAAGCAAAGCCATTATTGGTCAATTGACTACTTTTGCATTTAAACTTTTCAATAATAAACCAATTTGTATTTTTCCTAGCCATAGTGCTTAGGTGAGCGATGTGGCCCAAGGGCCTCTTGTTTAATATTATGGGTTTGTATTTTAAAGACTTGACAAAATTCAGGTTTACATTTCCATGAATAATCTAAAATATATATTACAATAACATTAGTTTTCAAGACATTGAAGCTATACAGAAATATTTACTCATTGTACTGTGTTGATTTTGACAGGTCTCCCAGGATGTGCTGTTGAAGTATGTAAAGCTAAAGAAGTGGAAGGAGTCACCACTTTGACAGGTTTAACTAATGCCTAAATTAAGTTTTTCAGCTCCTGAGCCAAAGGCTCAAGTGAGCTTTTCTGATCACATTTTGTCCGGCGTCCGTCTGTCTGTAAACTTTTCACATTTTCGACTTCTTCTGAAGAACCACTATGCCAATTTCAACCAGACTTGGCACACAGTATCCTTGGATGAAGGGAATTCAAATTTGTTCAAATGAAAGGCCAAACCCTCTTCCAAGGGGAGATAATTATGAATTAGCAAAAAATTAATTGCATCTTTTAAAAATCTTCTTCTCCAAAACCCTTGGGCCAGGAAAGATGAAACTCATGTTGAAGCATCCTCAGGTAGTGTAGATTCAAGTTTGTTCAAATCAAGACTCCCAGGGATAGGGCAAGGCCATAATTGATGATTAAAGTTTTACATAGGAATGAATACATTGGAAGATCATTTTTTTAAAAACTCTTCTTTTTAAGAACTATAAAGATATGATTGGTCATATCTTTATGTAAGCATCCTTACGAAGAGTTGATTCAAGTTTGTTCAAGTCATGAATGTGAAGTAAGGGGTTAGTAGGGTGGGCCACTATCGGAAATCTATAAATATCAAGGAATTTTTTTCCCCAAGAACAGAAAAGCAATGATTAATCATATAGATATGGAGGCATTCTCAGGTAGTACAAAGTCATACTGGTTCAAATGGGGGCTACCACGGTTAGGGCTGGGCCACAAGGGGGGGGGGGTCAAATAAATAACTAGGGAAAAATCATCTGCTCAAAAACAGTAATGGCATTTGTTGTATGTAAGCATCATCGGGTAGTTGGAAGTTTAAAATTTCACATTCCCCTGTCTAAACTACTCAATACTGAGTGATTTATACTTTTTTTCCTAGCTATAGTGCTCAGGTGAGCGATGTGGCCCATGGACCTCTTGTTTGATATAAGGGGTTGGTATTTTAAAGACTTGACAAAATCCAGGTCTACATTTCCATGAGTAATCTAAAATATATCATACAATAACATTAGTTTTGAAGACATTGAAGCTATTCAGAAATATTTACTTATTGTACTGTGTTAATTTTGACAGGTCTCCCAGGATGTGCTGTTGAAGTATGTAAAGCTAAAGAAGTGGAAGAAGTCACCATTTTGACAGGTTTAACTAATGCTCAAATTAAGTTTTTTAGCTCACCTGAGCCGAAGGCTCAAGTGAGCTTTTCTGATTACATTTTGCCCGGTATCCGTCTGTCTGTCTGTCTGTAAACTTTTCACATTTTCGACTTCTTCTCATGAACCACTGGGCCAGTTTCAACCAAACATGCTACAAAGCATCCTTGGGTGAAGGGGATTTAAGTTTCTTCAAATGAAGGGCCACGCCCTCATTCAAGGGACATAATTGGGAATTAAGGAAAATTTGGTAGGATGTTTTAAAAATCTTATTCTTAAGAACCACTGTGCCAGGAAAGATGAAACTTATGGGGAAACATCCTCTGGTAGTGTAGATTCAATTTTTTTCAAATCATGACCCCCGGAGGTAGGGCGGGGCCAAAATGGCCGACCAAAGTTTTACGTAGAAATATATAGGAAAATGTTTTAAAAATCTTCTTCTCAAGAATGACAAAGCCATAATTCATCATATTTAATTGGAAGCATCCTTAGGTAATGTAAATTCCATTTCCTTCAAGTCATGACCCCGGGGGGTAGGAAAGGGCCACAATGATCAACCAAAGTTTTACATAGAAATAGATAGGAAAATTCTTTAAAAATCTTCTTCTCAAAAATAGCAAGGCCATAATTGATCATATTCATATGGAAGCATCCTCAGGTTGTGCAGATTCAAGTTTGTTCAAACCATGACCCCCAGGGGTAGGGCGGGGCCACAATAGCCGACCAAAGTTTTTCATAGAAATATATAGGAAAAATCTTCTCAAGAATAGCAAAGCCGTAATTGGTCATGGGACTATTTTAAGTACTTTTTGATTTAACCTTTTCAATAATAAACCAATTTGTATTTTTTCCTTGCCATTGTGCTCAGGTGAGTGATGTCACCAATTGGCCTCTTGTTTAATATTACGGGTTGTTATTTTAAAGACTTGACAAAATTCGGGTCTACATTTCCATGAATAATCCAAAATATACTATACAATAACATTAGTCTTTTAAGACATTGAAGCTATACAGAAATATTAACTAAATTGTACCGTGTTTCCTTTGACAGGTCTCCCAGGATGTGCTGTTGAAGTATGTAAAGCTAAAGAAGTGGAAGGAGTCACCATTTTGACAGGTTTAACTAATGCCTAAATTAAGTTTTTTAGCTCACCTGAGCCGAAGGCTCAAGTGAGCTTTTCTGATAACATTTTGTCTGGCGTCCGTCTGTCTGTAAACTTTTCACATTTTCAACTTCTTCTGAAGAACCACTGAACCAATTTCAACCAAACTTGCTACAAAGCATCCTTGGATGAAGGGAATTCAAATTTGTTTAAATGAAAGGCCAAGCCCTCTTCCAAAGGGAGATAATTATGAATTAGCGAAAAATTAATTGCATCTTTTAAAAATCTTCTTCTCCAAAACCCTTGGGCCAGGAAAGATGAAACTCATGTTGAAGCATCCTCAGGTAGTGTAGATTCAAATTTGTTCAAATCAAGACCCCCAGGGGTAGGGCGAGGCCACAATTGACGATTAAATTTTTACATAGGAATGAATACATTGGAAAATCAAATTTTTTAAAACTCTTCTTTTTAAAAACAATAAAGCCATGATTGGTCATATCTTTAAGTAAGCATCCTTATGTAGTGTTGATTCAAGTTTGTTCAAGTCATGAATGTGAATTAGGGGGTGGGTAGGTCGGGCCACAATTGGAAATCTATAAATATCAAGGAATTTTTTTCCCCGAGAACAGAAATCATACAGATATGGAGGCGTCCTCAGGTAGTACAAAGTCATACTGGTTCAAATGAGGGATACCATGGTTAGGGCTGGGCCACATACGGAAGGGGGGGTCAAATGAATAAATGGGGAAAAATCATCTGCTCAAAAACAGTAATGGCATTTGGTAGTTTAAAATTTCAGATCCCCTCCCCCCATCTAAACTACTCAATACTGAAGTGATTTCTGCTTTTATTTCTTAGCCATAGGTCTCAGGTGAGCGATGTGGCCCATGTGCCTCTTGTTTAATATTACAGGTTGGTATTTTAAAGACTTGACAAAATTCAGGTCTACATTTCCATGAATAATCTAAAATATATCATACAATGACATTAGTTTTCAAGACATTGAAGCTATACAGAAATATTTACTCATTGTACTGAGTTTATATTCACAGGTCTCCCAGGATGTGCTGTTTAACTACGTAAAGCTAAAGACGAGGAAGATGTCACCATTTTGACAGGTTTAACTAATGCTTAAATTTAGAATTTTAGCTCACCTGAGCTGAACGCTCAAGTGAGCTTTCCTGATCATATTTTTTCGAGCGTCCGTCTGTCTGTAAACTTTTCACATTTTCGACTTTTTTTCAAGAACCACTGGGCCAATTTCAACCAAACTTGGCACACTGTCTCCTTGGATGAAGGGGATTCAAATTTGTTCAAATGAAAGCCCAAGTCCTTTTTCAAGGGGAGATAATTATGAATTAGCGAAAAATTAACTGCATCTTTTAAAAATCTTCTCTCCAAAACCATTGTGCCAGGAAAGATGAAACTCATGTTGAAGCATCCTCATGAAGTGTAAACTCAAGTTTGTTCAAATGATGACCCCCGGGGGTAGGGTGGGGCCACAATGGCTTATCAAAGTGATAGCATCCTCAGGTAGTGTAGATTCAGATTTGTTCAAATCATGACCCCCAGGTGTAGGGCTATGCCACAATTGAAGATGGAAG
>PRKT01001428.1:16551-27289 GCA_003671525.1 Saccostrea glomerata
CCCCCCCCCCCCCGCCACCTCTTACCATAGTTAAATGATATCAGGGAAATGTAGTATTGTTTTCAAAACAATTGGCAGTGAAAGAGAGTTGACATTGAAAAAAAGTTGCCCCCCTCCCCCACAAAATAAGATTTTCGAGTTTGAGCAATTTGCCTTGTAACATTTTTTTTTATTTTTGCTTGTCAACATTTACAGGTAAGTGAATAGAAAATTTCTCTGGCTGCCCCCCCCCCCTTTTCAAAAACGATGCTACGTGCCTGCATTGCATCAATTTTGTTTAAAAGTCTGCTATTGTGGCTTCTTTCCTAAATATATGTTCTGTTCTGTGTGCGTAAGATACAGTACCCGCATCGTTATTCTTTACAGGATACACGATACGATAGGATACACGCACGATACGATAGGATACACGCACGATACGATAGGATACACGCACGATAGGACAGGATACACGCACGATAGGATAAACGCAAAACACGATAAACGCAAAACACGATACACGCAAAACACGATAAACGCAAAACACGATAGACCTGATAAACGATCTTCACGATAGGATTAACGCAAAACCTGATAGGATTGTCTGAAAATGCGGAACGTTTTTTGACAAGACGAAAAGATTATTTTGTTTAGTTACTGCAATATTTTAATTTAAATACTTTCACAGCATCAAATCTAAACGATAAATTACATTTAACTATTATAAAAAGAACTTTATATCTCTGTGGTAATTTTACAAAAGTTGTTTATTTATATAAAAAAAAATTGACAGTTATTATAGGGATTATTATGAAATGGAGACTGTATTTTTTTTATTTCTTCTCAAGGGTGTGAATTTTGAAACTCTATAAATAGATTTATTATTTATGAAAAAATATACATTTTAATTTTCTATCTAATAAATTTATCTACAAGTACCAAGTTATTTCACGGTAGAAATTAACGCAATAAATTAAATATTTGTATTTAATGTCTAAAGCTTACAATCTGCGATGTATCCCAAATCACAATTAAATGTTAATATTTTAGAAAAATAATACAAGTAGAAGACCAGCAGAAAGAAGGTTTAAAGAAAACAGCTTTAATAAAATTAATAAATTTAATATGATAGATCTATCAAGAACTAAACAGTTCAAGAAAATTAATTTCCTGAATAGAAATCTAAATAATTGTTAAAATAATGGCGCTCTGCATTAATACATGTAAACTGTGTCATGAGAATATGAATCTGCTACAACTGCATGTACGTTTAAGCTAAGCTAGGGCTTATGTACATTTAAACATTTTTACAAACTGTGTATTCGGACCAGGAGATTGAGTAATAAAATTAATCGCTATCAATAGATTAAATACTTCATGTAAGTGGTCAGTGTTCCCAGATGATAACAGTGTGGATTTTGGTTAAACTCATTGACTTTGAACACTGATCACAAGATGACCACATGTAGTCAAGTCACATGGGTACTGAAAAAGTGAACAAGTTGTCAAATTGGCATGGAAACCGGTTCTGGGGTATATAATGGCCGTGCGCGCCCTGAAAACCTCAGTTGCGGTGTTTTAAGGGGGAGAGGGTGGTTGACCGCACAGGAAGACACGTGTGCTAATTAGAGAGCTACACATACGTGTCAGTTTTCTGGTAAGGAAAGGTTTTCGATTTATTTTGATTTTTGACATCCCGGTGGATTATATTTTCACTTTATTTCCACACCGAAAAGGTAAGCTTTTAAAAAACATCATGTTTTTTTTCTGTATATATTATTTTTATGTTATCTAATGCCAGATAAAATTACGAAAAACTTCTATTTTATTGTAAGAACCATGGTGTGATAAATTGGGTAGAAGATTTTCATGCAATATTGTTTTTATAATTTTTTTTTATTAATTTAGACATATATCAAGGAATTTATAATTAGCTTTAAAAAAATAAATTAAAAATTTGAACGTATACGGCCAAAATCGTTGTTAAAATCATCTGGATCAATGTCTTATGTTTTATTATATTTGTAACATCAAGACTTTAAATAATTGTGCATACATGCAGATCAGAGCCGTAAACATATTACTAACGTTATCAGACGATACACAAGGAAAACAGAATATTGCAAGAAGAAAGATACATATCAATACCCTGCTTATTATTTATTTATTTGCTTTTTGTGTACGCAAACATCGTAGCTTACCAAAAATCTTTCTCCAGTAACTCCGATTCATTTAAGAAAATCATATCAACAGTATTTAATTTTGACAAAATAAATCATACAATTCGATAAATTATTTTTTTTTTAAAATAGAGCAGGTGATCAATCTACTTATAATTTCCTTTCCGAAAAATAGAGTTACTGTTTAAATTTTGATTGCTTTACAATCATATAATTATTTTATTTATTAAATTAATTATTTATTAATAAATCAATTTATTCATTCATGAAATATGCTATTAATTTTTTTCCTTCTACGCTTTAATATTTCTTATATTGATGAAAAAGAAAGGCATAAAACTTAATTTTCTCTTTTTCGGTTGAATTAATCTTATTTTTATTAACAAAACGAAAAAGAAACTCGGAATAGCTCAGTAGTTTCTTTGTATAGTAAAGATAAAAAGCGAGGATTTCCGAATTTACACGATAAACGCAAAACACGATACACGATAGAACCTGATAAACGATCTACACGATAAACGCAAAACACGATAAACGGAAAACACGATAGAAAACGCAAAACCTGATAAACGGAAAACACGATACTATAGGATACGATAGGATACACGCACGATACGATAGGATACACGCACGATACGATAGGATACACGCACGATAGAACACGATAGAATTGTAAAGAATAACGATGCGGGTACTGTACATATGTAGCCGTCAATATTGTCAATATTTTCCGTGTATTACATGTAAAAACTGTGTACATATCAAATGTTCCGGAAATGCCATAAATTAAGGAAGGCAGCGAAATCTTTAAAAACGATATAATAAATGGTGATTTAACTACAAACATATTCATTTTTAGCTCTACTGGTCAGGAGACCAGAAGAGCTTATGCGACAGTAATGCGTCCGTCGTCCGTCCGTCTGTCTGTCTGTAAACAATTTTTCAAAATGCTACTCCTCCTACAGTTTTGGTCCGATTTCAATATATCTTGGCACACAAGTAGACTATACTAAGATACATAATTCTGTGCATCGGTTTTTGATTTCGAGGAACGGTGTTGATATGGTTACATGTACAAAAAAGAAATTTCTGTGAATTTCTTTCAAAATGCTACTCCTCCTACAGCTTTGGTCCAATTTCAATATAACTTGGCTGTCAAGTAGACTACACTAAGATACATAATTCTGTGCATCGGATTTTTATTTTGATGAACGGTGTTGCCATGGTTACTAAAAATTGAACTTTCTGTGGAATTCTCTCAAAATGCTACTCCTCCAACAGTTTTGGTCCGATTTCAATATAACTTGGCACACAAGTAGACTACACTAAGATACATAATTCTGTGCATCAGTTTTTGATTTCGATGAACGGTGTTGCAATGGTTACTAAAAATTGAAATTTCTGTGAAATTCTTTCAAAATGCTACTCCTCTTACAGTTTTGGTCCGATTTCAATATAACTTGGCACACAAGTAGACTACACTAAGATACATAATTCTGTGCATCAGTTTTTGATTTCGATGAACGGTGTTGCCATGGTTACTAAAAATTGAAATTTCTGTGAAATTCTTTCAAAATGCTACTCCTCCTACAGTTTTGGTCCGATTTCAATATAACTTGGCACACAAGTAGACTACACTAAGATACACAATTCTGTGCATCCGTTTTTATTTTGATGGGTGGCAAGGATCGTTTTTCTATTGATTGCTGTTTTGAAGTCTCAAGTCACAACTGCTACTTTTCTCTTCCTTTGTTTTAAGTATAAAGCAGTAGAGCCACAGTCTCGACAGAGACTTCTGGTTAATTAAGCATTTTTTAGCTTTATGTTTTCGTTATTAAATAATATTAAATAACACTTGTCTATTCTCTGACAAAATCTCTATTTTGTACGTCTGTATACCGTAGGACCATAATAACAAAATTGAGGATATCAAAATCCGTTTCCATGGCTACCATAGTATATATTTTACTACAAAAAATTCGGTTTTACTCAGATATGATAGATTTACACTTTGTGTTGGTGTACAACTTAATCTATCTCTTATTTTCATTTAAGAGGTGTTACGTGTATCAACGGTTTTCCAGTCAAGCATTATTTATAAATGATAACAAATAGTTCTCATTTTTTTGAATTACATATAAATAAAAAAAAAAACAACAACATTTTTTCAAAACTTCATAAAAAATTCGTAGAAACATTGTCCTGAAATTTTAGAATTTTGAAGAATGGCCTATATTGGTGATTTTTATTCCATAAACGTATATGTGTTATTTTTATACAAAACGTCAACGTCACTGTGTTGAAGCATTTTTAGCTCACCTGAGCCGAAGGCTCAAGTGAGATTTTCTGATCAAAATTTGTTCGTCGTCTGTCGTTGTTGTTGTGGTCGTAAACTTTTCACATTTTCATCTTCTTCTCAAGAACCACTGGGCCAATTGCCAAACTTGGCACAAAGTATCCTTGGGTGAAGGGGATTCAAGTTTGTTCAAATGAAGGGCCACGCCCTTTTCCAAGAGATAATTATGAATTTTGTTAAAAATAAATGGCATTTTTAAAAAATCTTTCTCTCCAGAACCGCTGGGCCAGGAAAGATGAAACTCCATGTGGAAGCATCCTCAGGTAGTGTAGATTCAAGTTTGTTCAAATCATGACCCCCGGGGCAAGGGTGGGGCCAAAATGGCCGACCCAAGTTTTACATAGAAATATATAGGAAAAATCTTTAAAAATCTTCTTCTCCAGAACCACTGGCCAAAGTTTTTGATTGTGATGAACAGTGTTGCCATGGTTACTAAAAATTGAAATTATTGTGAAATTCTTTCAAAATGCTACTCCTCCTACAGTTTTGGTCCGATTTCAATATAACTTGGCACGCAATTAGACTATACTAAGATACATAATTCTGTGCATCGGTTTTTATTTTGACGAGGGACAAGGATCATTTTTTCTATTTATTGCTGTTTTAAAGTTTCAAATCTCAACTGCTACTTTTCTCTTCGTTTGTTTTAAGTATAAACCAGTAGAGCTACAGTCTCATCACTATATTTTAACTCATTTAAGCGGCCATTTGTCTAACGCGGCCAGTGGCCAGTGTTTTTAGGTCCCGTGCGCTTAACATGCCTGTTTTCAGCGGCCATTTTGTCTGTTTTGTCACATGACTTCCGTCTGACACGTGACCTCGTATCCTCATACGAATCCAAACATGAACAGCTGATAATGAGTAAATGATCAATAATTGCAGGTTTAATTTGAATTCTGACAGGATTTAATGATTTGATTAATATGATTTAATGATTTATTGTTAACAAATATTTTTTGGTGTTCTTTGTGTATATACAAATGTAATTTGTTGAATATGTTCATGATATAAACTCAATGCATTAATTACAATTTTACCTGAGGTTATCAAGTCAAGCATCCAGTCTCTCGTTTAACCTTTTATAAATAAATACATATCTAGAAAAACTAAAAAGCTTTACACAGCATCAGGGAAATGCTGAGTTGTTAGAACATTTCATGATTTCGTGTGATGTAACTTTTATGGCTGTTAAAAAATTAAATTAAAATTAGGCCTACAGACACACACAAAAATAAATAACAGATTTCTTTCAGAAATTCATGTAAAATGAAATATAAGAAAAGGGGTTTCATGTGACTTAAAATTTCCCAAGTTTTTAGCTCTACTGTCAGAGACCAGAAGAGCTTATGCGATCTGCGTCCGGCGTCCGTCCGTCTGTCTGTCTGTCTGTCTAGCTGTCCGTCTGTCTGTAAACAATTTTTCAAAACACTACTCCTCCTACAATTTTGGTCTGATTTCAATATTACTTGGCACACAAGTATACTTCACTAAGATACATAGAATAGTGCATCGGTGTTGTCATGGTTACTAAAAATACAATTTTCTGTGAAATTCCTTAAAAACGCTACTCCTTCTACAGTTTTGGTCTGATTTCAATATAACTTGGCACACAAGTAGACTACACTAAGATACATAGAATGGTGCATCCTTTTTTTATTTCGATGAACAGTGTTGCCATGGGGGATGGGGCAAAATCCACTAAAATTAGTGCAATCTTTAAAAATCTTATTCTTTTCTCCTGGACATCAAGCAGTTAAACTGTTGGTATGATTGTAATCAGCATTGAGTCCCCTGCCAAAATTCTGAAATTCATGGCCCCAGGGCCAGGGGTTCTGGTGTGAGGGCAGGGCTCTATTGATTATGTAGTGAAAATGCATAAATACTTTGAAAATCTTCTTCTCTGCTACTGGTTATTAAATAAACTAATTAAGGTACAAAGTATTTGATGAGCAAGAGTGTTTCTACCAAAATTGTGAATTTTATGGCCCCAGGTTCAGGGGTTCTGGTGTTAAGGTGTGGCTCTATTGAATATTAATTATATAGTAAAAAGGCATTTATTCTTTGCTTCTTCTCTACTTCTAGGTATTAAATAAACTAATTAAGGAAATAGTTATGATGAGCAAGAATGCTTCTACCAAAATTGTGAATTTTATGACCCATGGTTAGGGGTGGCTCTATAATGCTTATGTAGTGATAATACATTATATCTATGAAATCTTTTTCTCTACTCCTGGGTAATAAGGAGATGAACTATTTATATAGCTATGATGTGCAAGGGCTCTTCTTCCAAAATTGTGAATTTCAAGCCCCCTACGTCAGGGATACCAAAGAGGCCCCCCCTCTACTTATATACTGACAATGAGTTGTTTGAAATCTGCTCCTTGGTTTTAATCAAACATTGATGATAAGCAAGTGTGCCTTTTCAAAAATTGCGCAATGTGTAGACCTAGGGTCAGGGGTTCATGTTTCATAGGAGCACTCCTGATTATTGCTGAATATTACTGATTAGTTGACATGCATTTTTGTTCCCCTATCCTGAATATGGGTATTAAGTAAACAAACTAAACAATTGCTAAATGTAAAGTTATGATTAGCAATGGTGCTTCTTTCAAAATTGTGAATGCCATAGCTTAAAACATAAACCAAAGTCAATCATTTGAAAGTTGTTGCATGGTGCTGAGGTGACCTGTAAGGCCTTGTTATTCATGAGAACTTTATTTTTGCGTAATTATGCGAGAAGGTATGCTCGTGAGTAGCGAAAATTCATTCCCGTGTATAAAATATAGAATCCAGCAAAATTATATAGAACACTGACCACAATTCGTGAAAATTTTGTCTCGCTTATAAAGAGTCTATGGCTATCTTCCGAAAATAAGGTGTTGCGAAAAATAATTCATCTACATTAGTGAAAATGCATTAATTATTTGAAAATCTTCTTCTCTGCTCCTTGGTATTAAATAAACCAACTAAGTACATAGTTATGATGAGCAATAATGTCTCTTCCAAAATTGTGAATTTTATGACCCCAGGGTAAGGGATTCTGGTATTAGGGTGGGGCTCTGTTGATTAAATAGTGCAAAAGCATTAATTCTTTGAAAATCTTCTTCTCTGCTCCTGGGTATTAAGCAGATGAATTACCTTTATAGCTATTATGAGGAAGGGCCTTTTTTCCGGTATTGTGAATTTCAAGGCCCCTGGATCCGTTGTACCACAGAGGGGGGCTCTACTTTTATACTGAAAATGAATTAATTGTATGGAGTCTGCTCCTTGGTATTAAATCAAACATTTATGATAAGCAAGGGTGCCTTTTCCAAAATTGTGACATGTGTGGACATGGGGTCAGGGGTTCATGTGAGGTAGTGGCACTACTGATTATTGCTGAATATTACTGATTAGTTGAAATGCATTTTTTCCCTTTACCCTGCCTATGGGTATTGAGTAACCAAACTAAGCAATTGCTAAGTCTAAAGATATGATGAGCAATGGTGCCTTTTTCAAAATTGTGAATGCCATGGTGTCTAGTTTAAAATACGAACCATTAACTGAATCATTGGAAAGTTGTTGCATGATGCTCAGGTTACCTATAAGGCCCATGGGCCTCTTGTTTCATTCACTTTTTAGCTCACCTCGACGGTCGAGATGAGCTTATGCTATACCCCTAGTGATGGCGTCGGCATAGGCGTCCCGGTTAAAGTTTTAGGAGCAGGTCTATTCCCAAGTAACTATAAGCCCTACCCGGACCTAACTTGCATGGATGATGCATCTAGGGATGGACACTACCAGACTTGCTTTGGATGCTGGATCTGACCTACATTTTCAAGATGAGTGACTAGGTTAAAGTTTTTGGAGCAGGTCCATACTCGCGTAACTATAAGCCCTTCCTGGACCAAACTTGCATGAATAATGCATCTAGGGATGGACACTACCAGACTTGCTTCTGATGCTGGATCTGACCTACATTTTCCAGATGAGTGACTAGGTTTTTGCCTGAGTAACTATTAGCCCTACCTAGACCAAACTTGCATGGGATAGTGCATCTAAGGATGAACAATCAAAACTTGGTTCAGATGCTGGATCTGACCTACTTTTCCCAAATGAGTGACCAGGTTCAAGTTTTGGGAACAGATCAATCCTCAATGAACTTTAAGACCTATTTAAACAGAACTTGCTTGAATATTGTTTTCCGAATAAATACTGACTGTTAAGAAAATTAATCTAATTATAATTAGATCTTAGATCTTTTGCATACTCGCTACACTAACATCTTACAACATCCCACAGAGGGTCACGTCAGAGGTCAAATTCGAAACAACTCTAGACTTATTCGCTTCGATTACGCCAACAAATATACGATGATTTTGCCAGCGACAATTTGATTGGTTGATAGAATTTGACCTCTGATGTGACCCTCTATGGGATGTTGTTAGATGTTGGTGTAGCGAGTATGCCAGCGGATCTAACATCTAATTTTAATTAGATTGTAAGAAAATTTGATTTGAGATTTGTATTACTTTGACTGATTACATTTGTCGAGGTGAGCTTCGTAATCTTCGATATGTTCTTAATGTGGCATAATAATAGATGTATGTATTATATTTAGATTATTAAGAGGATTGCATTTAATATTCACTGATTGTGTTTAATAATTTTTGTAGTTCAGCTGTAACAAGACAAATTATCTGATGTAAGCTTCATCCATAAGTCCAAAGAGTAGGTATGTTGATAACTGTTTAAGATATATTATTGATGTAAATAGATTAAAGCAATGAAATAGAGAGAACAGTTGTAATCTGTAGGGGGAAAACAACAATTTTTAAGTCTTTATTAGGTCACCCGAGTAAACTCAGGTGACCTATTGCTATCTGTTTTCGTCCGTCGTCGTGCGTTGTGCGTTAACATTTGAACATTTTTAGCTTCTTATGTGCATCTACTCAACCAATTTCAACCAAATTTGGGACAAAGCATCTATGGGTAAAGGGGAACAAAAATTGTGAATTTCATGATCCCTGCCCCCCTGGGGCCTAAGGGGTGGGGCCAAAACCACTAAAATTAATGCAATCTTTAAAAATCTTCTACTTTACTCCTGGGCATCAAGCAGTCAAACTGTTTGCATGATTGTAATCAGCATTGAGTCCTCTACCAAAATTGTGAAATTCATGGGCCTGGGGTCAGGGGTTCTAGGGCTGGGGCGGGGCTAAATAAGTATATAGTGAAAATGCATTATTTCTTTCAAAATCGTCTTCTCTGCTCCTGGCTATTTAATAAACAAACTACTAACATAGTTATGATGAGCATGAGTGCCTCTACCAAAATTGGGAATTTTATGGCCCCAGGGTCAGGGGTTCTGGTGTTAGGGGGTGTCTATTGATTATATAGTGAAAATACATGAATTCTTTGGAAGTCTTCTTCTCTGCTCCTAGGTATTAAATAAACTATTTAAGTGCATAGTTATAATGATCAAGAGTGCCTCTACCAAAATTGTGAATTTTATGGCCCCAAAGTAGGGGGTTATGGTGTAAGGGGGGGGGCTCTATTGATTATACATGTATAGTGAAAATACATCTAGATTAACTAAGTGCAGTAAGTGTGCTTCTACCAAAATTGTGAATTTTAGGGCCCCAAGGTCAGGGGTTCTGGTGTTGGGGGGCTCTATTGATTATATAGTGAAAACACATCAATTCTTTAAAAATCTTCTTTTCTGCTCCTAGGTATAAAATAAACTAACTAAGTGCATAGTTATGATGATCAAGAGTGCCTCTACCACAATTGTGAATTTTATGGCCCCGGGGTCAGGGGTTCTGGTGTTAGGGTGAGGCTCTATTGATTATATTGTGAAAATACATTAATTTTTAAAAAAATCTTCTCTGCTCCTGGGTATTAAATAGTGTAACTGAGTGCATAGTTATGATGAGTAAGATTTCCTCTACCAAAATAGTGAGTTTTAGGACCTCAAGGGCAGGGGTTCTGATGTTAGGGCTGGGCTCTATTGATTATATAGTGAAAATACATGAATTCTTTGAAAATCTTCTTCTCTGCTCCTAGGTATAAAATAAGTGCATAGTTTTGATGAGCAAGAGTGCCTCTACCAAAATTATGAATTTTATGCCCTGGGGTCAGGGGTTCTTGTGTTGGGGGGGGGGGGCTCTATTTATTATATAGTGAAAATTCATGAATTCTTTGAAAATCTTCTTCTTTGCTCCTAGGTATTAAATAAACTAACTAA
>PRKT01001428.1:31042-38542 GCA_003671525.1 Saccostrea glomerata
GTACGAAGACTCTATTCACACCGCTTTACTAGAGGAAGTGGGACTATATGACAATTTAGACGGAATTGACATCATAACTGACGCACGGCATGGGTGGCGGAAAAATGCCCAGGACACCAGTGTGGTGGCAATAGGAGAAAAAACGCATAAAGTTCTCAACTGTGTGCATGTTGCGACCACTGATGATCCAGTTACCCAGAGACATGAAAAAATTGGAACTGAAAAAATTTACGAGGATCTTGACAGCAAACAAGTTTCTGTCAACGTCCACACGCATGACAGAAATATGTCAATTAACAAACTAGTTAGGGAACGTGAAAATGGATTTACCTGCAACCAAAACGACATTTGGCATGGCATAAAAAATATTAAGAAGGCCATGTCAACCATTTCAAGTGGACCACGGTACAGAGAAGGTAAAACGTGGTCCGAGGAGCTTTACGACAAACCGGATGCCGTTTCTACACATTTCTACTGGGCCATCAAACACTGTGGTGGAGACTCAGGTACGCTCAGAGAAATGTTGGACAACATCTTAGATCACTACAAAAACAACCATGAAAGATGTCATTCTTCCTCAAGATGTAAAGTGGATCCAAACTACGAATCTTCCCGAGTGGTGATTCAAAACCCTGTTGCAGAAAAACTATTAAAAGGTGTTATTATCAATTCAGTGATCTATAAAAATCCGGATGATTTTCGATTAGGACGTGATACTTATTTTGTTGAGAGTTTTAATAACACTTTAAATATATATGAGGATAAAAGAATTGCTTTCGGTAGTGAACAGTATAAAGTGCGAGCATTTCTTGGTACGTGTCACTGGAATGAAAATGTGGGTAGAGACATTACTTCTATCACTTACAAGCGTAATCCTAAAACCCCACGTAAGCAACTTGGAAAAAAGAACTATAAAAAACAAAAATTTCAGTTCAGGAAAAACATTTGGTGGCGTTATATAAAACATGTTTTTTCTAAACGTAGAAATAATTAAAATATCTATGTATTTGCACAATCTTTGTTGTCTTATTTTAAGCACGTGTAAGTGGCAAGCTGCTATCTATTAATAGCATAACTCTGCAGTCTTATCAGATGGGAGGTGTGGCCAGCTCCCTAATATGCTTAATTGCTGTCCGTGTGGATATTTATCTAGGTCAGATCCGGCCTTTAAAATGAAGAGCCACACCCTTTTAAAAGGGGAGATAGATATGAATTAGAGAAAAATTTAAAAATCTTCTTCTCAAAAACCACTGGCCCGGGAAAGATGAAACTCATGTGGAATCATCCTCAGGTAGTGTAGATTCAAGTTTTGTCAAATCATAACCCCTGGGGGTAGGGTGGGGCCAAAATGGCAGATCAAAGTTTAACATAGGAATATGTAGAATAAATCTTTAAAAATCTTCTTCTCTAGAACCATTGAGCCAGGAAAGATGAAACTCTCGTGAAATTATCCTCATATAGTGAAGATACAAATTTGTTCAAATCATGACCCCTGGGGGTAGGGTGGGGCAATAATAGCCGATAAAAGTTTTACATAGGAATGTATTGGAAAAATCTTTTAAAATCTTCTTCTCAAGAACCATTGAGCCAGGAAAGATGAAACTCATGTGAAATTATACTCAGGTAGTGTAGATTCAAGTTTGATCAAATCATGACCCCCGGGGGTAGGTTGGGCCAATAATGGCTGATAAAAGATTTCCATGGGAATGTATTGGAAAAATCTTTAAAAATCTTCTTCTCAAGACTCACTAGGCCTGGAAAGATGAAACTCATGTGGAATCATCTGCAGGTAGTGTAGATACAGATTTCTTCAAATCATGTCTCCTGGGGCTATGGTGGGGCCAAAATGGCAGATCAAAGTTTTACATAGGAATATACAGGAAATATCTTTATTATAAACAATCTTCTCAAGAACCACTTTCAGTTCTGATCTGATATGTGCTTTTTCCTAGCCAATTGCTCAGGTGAGCGATGTGGCCCCTGGGCCTCTTGTTTCTACATACCCTGAATCTCTTGATCCATTGGAAAACTCATTTTTTTCAGCAGTCCCATAAGCGGTGCAAGAAAACAAGTTTGACTTTATTTAACGATTCAGTTGATTATTTACAGTGTATAATGAATTATAAATAAAGTTATTATATACTTTTATGTTAATGTATGAAAATCTTATATTTTAAGGCCATTTGACAAATAACTCTGAACTGAAAATCGTTTGTATCCGAAAATGGCAACAGGATTGCTGCAAAAGCATTCATCTGAGCCGAATATACATGCTGCTTTTATTGAGGAAGTCTCTCCAACCATCACACTTGCCATAGCTAATGTTGGGAGAGGGAGCAAACCAACGGAAGTCAAAGATTTTACAAAGAAAAAAAAGATAATGATTTCCAGGTTTCTTCGAGCATTTAGGCCTAGCATTGTTCTCTTCCAGGAGTTTAAATGGAAGGGAATTGTTCAATCACATTGGGGGAAAGCAACTATACCTCCAAACTATGAACACACGGGGGATAAAGATCGAGGCTGCTGTATTTTATTTGATAAAAATGAGCTGATTGTTGAAGATCCTGGTACAAAATTACAAACATTGCTCGATGAAATGCTTGACAAAAATCAACTTCCCACGGGTTTCACCCTACCAAGAATGTGGTTACGGGTAATAAAAACAAAAGGTTGTCCAGATGTAAAATTTATATGTGTTTCTTGGCATGGTCAATATAAAACAAATGAGGAAAATCGGCTGATGGAACTAGAAAATTTCATTAAGTTTATTAGAAAGTTTGGATTGCAAAATGATTTAGCGTTTCTTATTGGCGGCGATTTTAATATCTCTCTACAGAAAGCAAAGATACTGGAAAATTTAAATACAGAAGTGTGCGATGAAGATAAAAAAAAAGAAATTGAAAAATATGGGCGCTGTCAGGAAAAAATTGTTTTCCAAGAATATGAAACTTTTAGAAGAAAAGGCGATAATATTTTAGACTTTTACATTGTATCAGAATCTTTGCAGCTGAATGAGATGCATGTAGTTAACTGGAAGCATATAGGCCAATCCAAAGAATCTCTTGAAATATTTGATCACGATCCAGTCTCCACTAAAATCACACAACAGAAGCTGAAAAAGCATAGAAGAGGCAGCAGTTTAGATAGAACCGACTTTTGCTGATCAGTGACGTCTGAAACCCACGGAGATTGAATATGCTTCAATGGAGAAGTGGAAGAAAAGGACTTCCAAATACCAAGACTAATTATTACCATGCTTCTTTGTCTTTGAACATTTTGAAAAAAAATTTTTAGGTCCCCTGAGCCGAAAGCTCAAGTGATATCTTATCTGATAACATTTTATCCATTGTCCTTCCGTCTGTCTAGCTGTCTGTCCATCTGTAAACTTTTTACATTTTCAACTTCTCAAGAACCACCGGATCAAATTTAACCAAACTTTGTTCAAAAGATCCTTGGGTAAATGGAAGTTTAAATTATTAAAATGAAGGACCATGTCCCCTCACAAGGGGGAGATAATCAAGAAAAACAAAAATATGGTGGGGTCATTAAAAAAATCCCAAGAACCACCGGGCCAAAAAGCTGACATGTGGAAGTATCCTAGGATAGTGTAGATTCTAAATTGTTCAAATCATGACCCCTGGGGGTAGGGCAGGGCCACATTAGGGAATCAAAGTTTTACAGAGAAATATATAGGAAAAAAAACTTTTAAAATCTACTTTTCAAGAACAAGTGGGCCAAAAAAGCTTTAACTTATTTAGAAGCATACTTCCTTTGTTTAGTGTAGATTTTAAATTGTCCAAATTATGACCCATGTGGTAGGGTGGGGTCACAGTATGTGTTTACAAACGGGAAATTTGGTAAAGAACAGCATGGTCAAAGCTACTCAGGTTAGCGATGTCGCCCATGAGCCTCTTGTTAAAGATAGCGTTATCAAGAGAGCTGTTTATGACTTAGCAAAGGTAAAGGAAGAAAAAAAATCGTTTTATAGTCATTACTTTAGGCTAGGTCAAGATTTTTGTCATGCAGTTACAATGTATTCCAGTAAATATTTTTTCGTCAATTTTCTTTTTATATATTTTTATATAGTAAGTGTTTTTTCACATGTAGCAATTTTACCTGCTCCGTGTGTAATTATTGTAAAATGTGATAAACATTTTAATTTCACCATGAGAATGTTGTGTTAGAGGCTGCTCCATGTTTAGAAGATTTTTTTCCCGTTCGATTTGTTGTTAAAATTTACTGACTTAGAGTGTTACGTTGGATGTGACAATTTGGTCACTCCATTTTTATTCATATTTAATTCCTATTCACATTTAACCTTATGAGTGTATGTTGGATGTTTTTTGTATAGCCCGATTCAATTTAATTTTTTTTTGAGTCGGCTTGCGAAGCGAGATGATCCTTGTCACTAGCGCCATATCAAGGCGGATTTGCCAAATCACTACCTTCTTTGTGTATTCCTACACCGGTTGCAAAAAATCCTGTGAATTAATACCTTGAAGTCGTAAAAAAATAATTTTTGAGTGAGTTGAATTTTGGATTGTGTTGAAATATTTCTAACAATTCTTTTAAGTATTTTTTAAACTTTTATTTCGGTATTCAAAAATAAAACATTGTATACATGACATGAGTATGAATATATGCCGAGTGCACATTTTAAGGGGTTTTCTCAAAGTACATAAAGGTATCACATCTAGAAACCCTGTAAAACTTATACATATCCTGCCTCGGATTATTTGAAAATGATTTTGTATGAAAATAATGAAATGAAAGAGTATATTTAGAATTAATTTGATGAAAATATCCCCCACAGAACCGATTTCTATACTCTCGCTCTAAAATTATTTTACGAACGACTTGCTGTTAATATGAAATCACGTGACATTTAACGCGGGAAGCTGTACTTGTAAACAAACAACAAGTATTAGCTTTCCTAAAAAGCTTGTCTGACGTGGTTTGCTTAAATTCATAAAGCGGAAAGAAATAATATATTATGTTATAATTTCTTTTGTTCAATAATATATCTTCAAGAGACCATGCATAATCAATATTGTATACAATAATTAATGTACAAAGAACATTAATTCTAAAAGCTCCTGGCTCCAGGATAATGAAACAAACTAAGACATAAGTCAAATTTTTAATAGCCGATAAAATATTTATTAATTATTATGGAATTTATTTTTTCATTTGCACATAAAAACATCTCTGTGAAACAATATATTAAAAATATTTTAATTCTGGTCTGCTTGACTGTTGCAACATTTTATTATAAAATAAAGATTTTGATCGACTTAGGCTTAAGATGTTTCAAGATCCCAGGTCAGCATTTTTCAATTAATGATTTTTATTTTTTAAATTACCTAACTGGTTTTTTTATTCAACAAACAGAATAAAATGAAGGTTGTAAATGATGAAATCAATGGGAAGATCTTTGCCCAATCACTTAATGGCGCGTATAAACAGCGATAACAATCTTGGCAGAGCGTTACACATGCTGACCATTCCCCTGCTGTTCTTGAAAGCTTTCATTGCTTCTCAGACCATTTGATATACAATGATTCTCTACTTAACACTGTTACGTAATTGATTGATTAAATTCTGAACTGAAGTGTTTAGGAAAAGAGACAAGAAGATGCAAACTAATTTACAATGTAATTTTGTCCAAAATATAATCGTTGAATAGGAGTTAAGTATAACACTTCAGCCAACATACAAATCTATTTACACAATAAAGAATTAAAAGCGACATTTTTTCTGTTTTCACTGCATTTTTCAGGCACAGTATTTATTAGTTTTCACTGGGAGCAGGGCAACTAAGAGAAAATATTTGACCAAGTGCCTGATGTTTAGGTACTAGTAATTCAATGTCAAGGTATAATTTTACTGCAAATAAGCAATCAAATATTTAACAATAACATGTAAAATGACTTAATCTTTGATACACAACACAAAAATTAATAACAGTGAGATTTATATAATAAGGCATTTTTAGAGAACTGAAGCGGACATGATCAAAGATGAAAGCGCGGATTATTCTGAAGACAAGATCATTCAGTAATGTAAATAAACTAGCTCATTTCCTCCTGGGACAAACTACATGCGTCTTTGGAGATTACGCATCTATCGAAATATCTAAACTATTTCTTGGAACGACTGCATAAATAAGCCCTGGTTAAATCTAGTACTGTCTGTTTGTTTAATTATCTCTAATGCAAATTATTGTTTAGAATTGATTGACAACGGTTGTTAATTCAATTGTTTGCTATTCCTGCACCTCGCTTTAATGTATACACTGTAGTGCGAAACCTGATAGTGATACGTTTGTAATATGTAAAGCTCACTTAAATTACTCGGTGTGCTACGGAAATTTAAATTTTTAGAGTACACACATTTAGGTGATGAATTTCATACGATGCGCATAACTTTTTGCATAATTTAAGGTCGTATACAGCCGCTGTTTTAATTTGTGTTATGTTTTGTAAGTTTTAACTCTCAACTCTCAGAAGTGAAAGTAGTTCCGGTTCTATGAAGTTATGTAATATTGCACACGATTCTCTTCGGATTCTCTTCGGAGAAACATCTTGGAGATTGTCTTGGAGATAAGGATGTTTACAGAGTCTACGAAAATAATCTTGACAATTGACTTTGGAGTACTTGACTTAGGAGTTTAAACGTGGAGACAGAGAATAAATATCAACTTCTTAGATACGAAACAATTGAGACCATTTTGTTGTCATTTGAAAATCTATAACTTTTCTGACTAAATAAAAAAAAAATGGGTGTAGACTTAAGTACATGGAGATGTAGAATTGGATGTAATTTCCGGATCCATAATTCCACCAAAAAATTGATCCATTCTTCTCAGTTAATGAAAACAAATTGGATGAGTTTCAATGGAGTGTGACTGAAATGGGTAGCAAAACCCGGGCCGGGCCGGGAATTTCGAAACTGAAAACCGGGTTTTTGGTAATTACGAAATAAATACTCATTATTTCTTCATGAAATTTACAGGCATAGTTTATAACTATAAGTTTTGCATTCGCTGAGAATTTTATATAAAAATGTTGTGTTTTTCAATGATTATCGCTGATTTACCTTTTCCAAGTGACTAAAATGGGTAGCGAGCCCGGTTTACTAATTTTGGCGATTTTAAGCTTAATGCAATGAAAATGTACGTGATATTTGCATTGATTGGTTGTTTATTACCTTCAAATAGTTAAATTGTTCAATCAGTATGAAATTAATGTCGAGTATTAGGGTTTTTGTCATTTTATTATAGACCCGGGACAGGTCAAAACCGGACGCGTTTGCCTGGGCCAAACTTAATAATTCCGGATTGCCGGAGAAAGAATGTATATTTTTTCAGTCCTTGACCGATACATGTAAGAAATAGATTGATAAATAGAAATATGCAAATCAACCTACAGCCTTATATTTGAATTATTTGTCATTTACATTTTTTTTTTCTGCACATAAATTTAGCTTTGTCTTCAGGTA
>PRKT01001428.1:43542-84880 GCA_003671525.1 Saccostrea glomerata
GATAATTTTGAGTTGGACACAGTTGATGACCCTGATGACATTGAAGGCAATTAGTTAAATGAAGAAAACAGTCTTAGAGATGCAGATCGCATGGTTTTAAGTGAATGTGAAGTCCATTTTGCAAGATATGGTTCTATCTTAATGTAATAGGGTGATATTTTCGATATATTTATGATTAATTAAATGATCTTATAGGGATGTTGTGTTTCTTGATTTTATTATTATTTCACTTGATCATCAACATCATTTGCATCATCATCATCAGTTTGTATATATTTGAATTGAAACACAATTGGATACATATTCCTGTATTGCCCTATTCTCCCTTGGTTCTTTTATTGTGCTATACATTGATCATTAGTTGACTTATTCAATTAATGCCTCTGGCTATTTTACCTATGTGGTCATTTTCAGACATGGGATTCATGTCATGTGCTTTTAGTAGCCAATAGATTTACAGTATGTAGTTTCCCGCTTTTGGTGAACTACCTTTGTTTATAACAAAGTTAGATTTCATAGAGGAAAGTCCTATATAGTGTTGTCAGAGACTGTATCTATATGTAGTCTGCCATATTTAGTACCGGTAATCTTGAATGACCAGATATACTGACTACTGACAGATAGTAAGTGCACTCTATATTTTATTATCTTAATTAATATCTTATTTAATATTTCTGTAAATTATCTAATTTATGCATTTTCTATCATTCATGAGTAAATTCAGTTGATTTGATTATAAAGTATCTTTCTCTTACTTTTATCATTTGATCTTGGTAATTTACAAATATCAGTTATCAATTTCATTGATGTGACCTGATTATTTATTTTGAAGTTATATAGTTGAATTATTATTTACAGTTGATATGTAATACATACACCAGACATATTCAGAGAACTATGTTGAGTTAGCCTTGTTCCATAAACAGGTGATTAATTGATAATCAATTATGTTTTTATCATAGATAAATGTAACATTTGAATTTGCATTGGAATGTATATATTTACTCAGTAATATTGTACATGCATAATGTTCATTATCAGAATTAATTTTTTTATATTTTATGCAGTCAAGGGGAATAACTTGTAAATGATTTGAACTTTATAATTATAGTGCAAGAGTTATCTTTCTTGTAATGAGCATATATTCCCTTGCAAGCTTATTGTTAACTTTTATGCTTACTATTGTTTATTCTTATTACAGGGCTATACTATACTACTACTACTATATTACTACTTCATCTGTAAATATGTCATTATATCGATCCGTCCATATCAACACTTGAATGATGTAATAAATGATGAACCCACAAGTGGCGACTTCTTATTTATAAGTAAAGGACCACTATTACATTTGGCGCCCAACGTGGGGCCACTCGGATTTTTTGAATACAATAGGATGCCGTTTGGATTGGCCAACGCCCCAGCGACATACCAAAGATTAATGGAGGATTTTTTAGGCAACTTACATCTTAACATCTGCTACATCTATTTGGACGATTTAATTATATTTTCGAGAACATTTGAAGAACACATAGAAAGATTGGAGAAAGTATTTCAGTGTATCAGAGAAAACAACTTGAAACTCTCACCTTCATGGACAGAGTGAAATATATTGGCCATGTAGTTTCAATAGACGGAATAGAACCAGACCCGGATAAGATTGACAAAGTTCTCAAATGGCCCAGACCATCTAAACCTGATGAAGTCCGACAATTCATTGGATTTATAGGATATTACCGTCGCTTCATAAAAGACTTCACCAAGATAGCGAAACCACTTAATGAACTTATGCCACCAACATCACAAAAGAGTCGAAAAAATTCCAAAGCGCCACCTTCCTGGAAATGGGGTACAGAGCAAGAGAAAGCATTCCAGCAGCTTAAAGCCCATTTATCATCACAACCTATATTAGGATACTCTGACTATGAGAAACCTTTTGAACTCCACACAGATGCCTGTCTTACAGGATTAGGTGCAGTCCTATATCAGGAACAAGAAGGCCAAAAGCGAGTTATTGCCTATGCGAGCAGAGGTCTCAGTAAGTCAGAGAAGAATTATCCTGTACATAAGCTGGAATTTCTTGCCTTGAAGTGGAGTATCTGTGATAAGTTTAAAGAATATCTCTATGGACAAACTTTCAGAGTCTACACTGACAACAATCCTCTGACGTACGTTCTGTCGACAGCACATTTAGACGCCACAAGTCAGCGATGGGTAGCCAATTTAGCATCATACAACTTTGACATCATCTACCGTCCTGGAAAGTCGAATAGAGATGCAGACGCTTTGAGCCGTTTACCTGGACTCACCAGCAATGAGGAAACGTGCATCACCAGTGACTCTATACAGTCTATCTGCAATGGTATTGATGTGTCTCCATATGCTGAATGTTTCACCATGTCAAGTGATGCTGTGATTGACGAACCATTACCCCAAGTAGACAAACATTTTGATGTTATGACAGCACAGTACAAGGATCCCATATTGAGCTATTGGATTCCTTTTATTAGAAGTAACACCAAACCATTAAGAAATGAGATACCATTTGATCCAGACCATATGACCATCTACAGAAATTTTGACAAACTTCGACTCATCAACGAAACTATTTACAGAGTAGTTACTGTAGACAACACCGAGAAGTATCAACTACTTTTACCATCGAAGTGCATACAGACAGTCATGAGGTCTCTTCATGATGAGATGGGTCACCCTGGCCGAGACAAGACTGTATCATTAGTCCAGGACAGATTCTTTTGGCCCAGAATGACTGCTGATATAGAAGAATACATTCAGAAATGCAGTAGATGTGTCCTCAGAAAATCACCAGATAATCAAAGAGCCCCTCTTATAAATATAACTACATTTCAACCTATGGAACTTGTATGTTTGGATTTCTTAACTCTAGAAACATCAAAAGGTGGATATGAAAATGTATTAGTTATCACCGACCATTTCACGAGATATGCCCAAGCCTACCCAACGAAAAACCAAACAGCCAAAACAACAGCTCAGATTCTTTTCAACAACTTCATTCTACATTATGGCATTCCCAAGAAAATACACACAGACCAAGGAGCGAATTTCGAAAGTAATTTAATCAAAGAACTTTGTGAACTCATTGGAATTTCAAAATCACGCACGACTCCTTACCATCCTATGGGAAATGGGCTATGTGAGCGGTTCAATCGCACTCTCCTTAAGATGTTGGGTACATTAAGACCAGATCAGAAGCATGATTGGAAACAACACATTGGTCCTATAGTACATGCATATAATTGTATGAAGCAATCTTCTACAGGACATTCACCTCTCTTTTTGATGTATGGAAGAGAGCTGAGGTTGCCAATAGACTTGGTTTTTAGAACCAACCCATACGAAAACCATCAAAGTATGCCCCATTACATCAAGAAGTTGAGAGACAAATTAGATACCTCTTACAAACTGGCTCAGCAATATTTGAAAGATTCCCAAGGAAAACAGAAAACATATTATGATAGGAAAATTCGAGGAGCTGTACTTTCCAAAGGAGACAGAACATTAGTAAAGATAGTAGCGTACGATGGCAGACATAAAATAGCTGATAAATGGGAAAGCGAGCCATATACAGTGACATCTCAACCAAATCCAGACATACCGGTATACAGAGTCAGGAAGGAAGATGGTACAGGGAAAATACGAACACTTCACAGAAATCTTCTGTTACCAATATCCTTTATTCCAGAAGAGAGAGTCACCATTGCACCAAAACCAAAACCAAGGAGAAGGAAGTCGGTAGTTAAAGAAGTTCAAGAACCAGAACCTACCAGAAATGAGCCTGATGTCGAGAACTCTGATTCAGACAGTGACCATGATGTAGGAATATCCCACATCATCAGAACGCGAAGACATAATGGGGAGAATACTAGTAACCCTGGAAACGATGCTGAAGATGTACATGCATCCACCCAGGATTCACAGAACATTGACCAAACACCATCTGTATCACAGAGAGATGAAGATGCAGCAACTGAGGAGAAACAGCCGGCTGGTCAGGAAGATGTCCAGAATCTGGATTCAACACATGATAGTCCTGATGCTGAAAGTGATGAAGATGATACCCAGGTCAAGACACCAGTACCCCAGACAAGAAGATCATCACGTGTGAGAACACAACCAAAATGGATGACATCAGGGAATTTCACCAACATTCAACAGAGAGATTACCCGACTGGAAGTTAAAGGCAGAGTTTTTGATGAATACTTCCAACAATTCTATTTTTAAAGGACATGAAGGTAAAATTGTGGAAGGTATTTTAAAGCTTTTAGTTGATACATAGGTCAAATATGAATATGGCTGTATACATTGACAAGTATTTTTATGACAATTTGTTCAATTTGTGTATTTTTATGATAGAATTTTTTTTGAATGATGGGACATCATTCTCGAGCAAGGGGAGAGTGTAATAGGGTGATATTTTCTATATATTTATGATTAATAAATGATCTTATAGGGATGTTGTGTTTCTTGATTTTATTATTATTTCACTTGATCATCAACATCATTTTCATCATCATCATCAGTTTGTATATATTTGAATTGAAACACAATTGGATACATATTCCTGTATTGCCCTATTCTCCCTTGGTTCTTTTATTGTGCTATACATTGATCATTAGTTGACTTATTCAATTAATGCCTCTGGCTATTTTACCTATGTGGTCATTTTCAGACATGGGATTCATGTCATGTGCTTTTAGTAGCCAATAGATTTACAGTATGTAGGTTCCCGCTTTTGGTGAACTAAGTAGTAATATAGTAGTAGTAGTATAGTATAGCCCTGTAATAAGAATAAACAATAGTAAGCATAAAAGTTAACAATAAGCTTGCAAGGGAATATATGCTCATTACAAGAAAGATAACTCTTGCACTATAATTATAAAGTTCAAATCATTTACAAGTTATTCCCCTTGACTGCATAAAATATAAAAACATTAATTCTGATAATGAACATTATGCATGTACAATATTACTGAGTAAATATATACATTCCAATGCAAATTCAAATGTTACATTTATCTATGATAAAAACATAATTGATTATCAATTAATCACCTGTTTATGGAACAAGGCTAACTCAACATAGTTCTCTGAATATGTCTGGTGTATGTATTACATATCAACTGTAAATAATAATTCAACTATATAACTTCAAAATAAATAATCAGGTCACATCAATGAAATTGATAACTGATATTTGTAAATTACCAAGATCAAATGATAAAAGTAAGAGAAAGATACTTTATAATCGAATCAACTAAATTTACTCATGGATAATAGAAAATGCATAAATTAGATAATTTACAGAAATATTAAATAAGATATTAATTAAGATAATAAAATATGGAGTGCACTTACTATCTGTCAGTAGTCAGTATACAGTGAACCCTCAGATATCCGGACGCCAGATATCCGGATGCTTCAGTATCCGGACGATTTTTCATCGGAACGAAATTCTTAAATGTTATTATGTCTTGTTTAACTGGTGATTCAGATATCCGGATGCTTCACATATCCGGACAAATTGACTGGGAACCAAAGTGTACGGATAAATGAGGGTCCACTGTATCTGGTCATTCAAGATTACCGGTACTAAATATGGCAGACTACATATAGATACAGTCTCTGACAACACTATATAGGACTTTCCTCTATGAAATCTAACTTTGTTATAAACAAAGGTATGTCATTATATCGATCCATCCATATCAACACTTGAATGATGTAATAAATGATGAACCCACAAGTGGCGACTTCTTATTTATAAGTAAAGGACCACTATTACATTAAAAAGAAGGAAAATTCCGCGCATAATATATTCTGTTGGATTTAATTAAGATCATGATCAAGAGAATTATTACAGGGAATTATCAATGCTTTATATTCCATAGAGAAAGGAAAATGCAATCATTAAAGACTGTAATTCATATAAAGAAAGATACCATTCATGTCAAAGTGTCATAGAGCAAATCAGAGAGAAATTTGTACATTCAAATGCAATAAATATCTCTGAGCTTGAATCAGAAGTACGGGCAGACTATGAGAATGCTTTTCCTGTAACAGAGCTCCAGCACAATGATGAACTAGATACGCATGATGGAGCACAAAATTCAGAGGAATTTGGTTGTTTTAACCCAGGTCCTAATGTTGAACAAAATTATGATTTAGGAGTAGAATTTGGAATTCAGGTAGAAGACAGTTACCTAATAATGATGAACAACTTTCAGGAGAAATGTTGGATAATGAGTACTGAAAGATAATTCAATCCTTAAATAAAAAAACAGAAGGAATATTTTTACCATGTTCTTCATTATATCAAGACTGAGAAACAACCTATTTACAACTTCTTGTTAGGAGGAGCAGGAGTTGGAAAAAGTGTCCTTTTGAAAGCTCTTTATCAACCTTTGCTGAAGTTCTTCTCTCATAAACCAGGTGAAAACCCAGATAATTGTCAAGTTTTGGTCTGTGCTCCAACAGGAAAAGCAGCTTACAATGTAGGGGGATTCACTGCTCATTCTGCCTTTAATATACCAGCTGACCAAGGTTTTAAATTCAAACCATTAGATATGCAACAATTGTGTACATACCAGACAAAATACAAACATCTAAAAGTAATATTTGAGCCTCGACGGATAGAAATCGACCTTATCGTATGCAACGTCATAATGAGAAAAAAGCGAATAAAGTTGAGAAAGATTTCCCGGTATTTTTACCGCACATGGTTTTCACGAAAATGACGTTAAGGTATATCACTCCTCAAATTTCTTATATCAAGGATTTCATGAAATGCTGTTTATGACATTCCATAACATCCACTTATGCAATTTTGAAGAAAAAAAATATAGGTCAGTGATATAAATTTTTGACTGGGGCCCTCAGAAGGGGGATATACGAAAAAACGTGATTTCTGTTATTAAAAATAGCATGTTTTAAAAATTGTGGATTATTTCAAAAGAGAAACATAGTATAAATTAGTAATTATACCATTAAGACAGAGTCATGATATGTTTATTTAAATACTGTATTTAAAATGTTCTGTTGCCATGGTAACAAATAATGACCATCCTCCAATTTTTGAGAAGACAAGCCATGAATGGGCCAAAATTAAGCAATTTTTAACAGAAAAATACCTGGTTTTCGAATATCAAGGATTTTTTTAGATACCCAAACAGTGTTAGTACTTAACCCCTTCTTCCTATTGCAAAAGAAAAAAATATAGGTCAGTGATCATCTAAGAAGGATATATGAGGTCAAAGGTCACCCAAAATGTGATTTTGCCCTTGTATTCCTGACTCTAATCAAAGTTCATTGTAACTGTATTTTTTGGAATAAACCAGGTTATTTCAAGTATGATTCAATATATAACTTGATAAAGAATGGAATTTTTTTCAAACTCCAAGGTTAAAAAATGGTTGCCATGGTTACCAATAATGATCTTTTGGTCCAATTTTTTGAGAAAACTTGTCTTGATTGGGCCAAAAACAAGCAATTTTTAACTGAAAAATACCTGGTTTTTGAATATCAAGGATTTTTTTAGATACACATACAGTGTTAGTACTTATCCCCTTCTTCCTATTGCAAAAGAAAAAAATATAGGTCAGTGATCATCTAAGAAGGATATATGAGGTCAAAGGTCACCCAAAATGTGATTTTGCCCTTGTATTCCTGACTCTAATCAAAGTTCATTGTAACTGTGTTTTGGAATAAAACATGGTAATCAAATATGAATCAATGTAAAACATAATAAAGAATGACATTTTTTTCAAACTCCATGGTTAAAAAATGGTTGCCATGGTTACCAATAATGATCTTTTGGTCCAATTTTTTGAGAAAACTTGTCTTGATTGGGCCAAAAACAAGCAATTTTTAACTGAAAAATACCTGGTTTTTGAATATCAAGGATTTTTTTAGATACCCATACAGTGTTAGTACTTATCCCCTTCTTCCTATTGCAAAAGAAAAAAATATAGGTCAGTGATCATCTAAGAAGGATATATGAGGTCAAAGGTCACCCAAAATGTGATTTTGCCCGTGTATTCCTGACTCTATTCAAAGTTCATTGTAACTGTGTTTTTTGGAATAAACCAGGTTATTTCAAGTATGAATCAATGTATAACATAATAAAGAATGGCATTTTTCTCAAATTCCAAGATTTTAAAAAATGGTTGCCATGGTAACCAAGGACAGTAAGTTGATTGATAAAATTCATGTAAGAGGAAAATATCAATACTGTAGCATTTATAAAAAGGTGACTGGGATTTGAAAAGCAAGTGTCCAATGAGAGACACTTCCTAGTATTTAATATATCTGCTTTGACTCAGCACAAATAAAAAATATAGGTCAGTGATTATTTAGGAAAAATGAAGTCAAAGGTCACAGAAAATGCTGTTTGCAGCTATTGTACTTGAGACTCAAAACAAAGTCCATTTGTAATTGCATGTGCATTTGAATTCATACATTGATACATTTATAACCAATATAAACCATGACCAGGAATTTTTGGATTACATTCCAATATTATTTATAATATTAGTTTCCATAATGGTGCAATATCTTCTAATCTGTCCTTTACCTTTTATTTCAATTAGGAGAAAAAAATCTGAGAAGTTGATGACATCAAACTTTTATTCATAGACCCACTGATATCAGGTTATTTTGATTTTCTTGGGTATAGATAATTTTAATTTGTTTAATAATAAAATACATGGCTTTCGAAGATAATGTACAAAAATGTTTCTTGGCTTTACAAAAAGAGCCAGATCGAGAAAATATTGTTCCTAAGTAACAATTTCTAGAGTACGATGACACCATTATACATAAAAGAACATTTAAACTGTTAGGGGGGTTTCAATGATTTCATACTAATGAAATTAAATCTAATTACCCTGTAAACAAATATTTTGGACTAAAAATAATCACAAAGTGATGAAATTACTTTCTGTGATTTTGACACCCTGACTCTCCCGGCCACAGTTTCGGAGAGGAGAGCCGACAAACCGTCTCTGCCATTTCTTTTGTGCACTAACTGTAAGTGGCGCAAAGACAGGTCACTACCTGCAATTTTTCTAGCCATTCCAGCAGTTAAGATTTTTCGGTTCACAAGCACTTGAAGGCTAGGCATATTTCTTTTGACCACTGAATTATAATCAATAGATTTAGTGACATAATCTACTGAAAATTCACAACTAGGCTTGTTGATAGATGATATAGAGGGCAAGTTCGCAATTTTTTTCAAAGTTTTGACATCTTCCAAGGCATTGTGCGCTTCATAAGTAAAGTCCTCAGCCAGTAAAACTTTGCTTAAATGTTGTTGAGAGTAGGATTTCTGAGATGGGAAAGAAAGTTTAAAAAGTTTCATAGTATCCAGAAATCCAATAACTTCTTCTTCAAATCTGTCTTCTATATTGCAGTTCCTCAAAGCATTCATAATAATGGGGCAATCATATGATTTTATATTATGTCCAACAAGAATCTTTGGTTTCTTAGATGGAAGATTGCCAAGGAAGGAAATTAGATCTTGTAGAGCTTCTTGAATGGGTACTGCTTTAACTGCTTTCCCATTGTGATGCAAAGTTGTACCGTTCAATGCAAGGCCCGTTACTTTGGATGCTTGTGTACTGATGGGCTTTTGGGGAATCACATATGTACAGAAATATTCATCACTGTCTTCACCTAAAGCCGCAATTTGAGTAATATGGGAATCCCGCTCTGAAAGAACATTAAAATTCAATATTAACATTCGCAAATATATTTTCTGTTTATGAACCTACAAAAAGCTAAAAAGTTAAAGTCTATGTAAACTTTTTATGGAGTTAAAATGTCAAATTTATGATGTTAAACTGAACGTTGTGTGTTCATAAAAAATCATGTTATACAATTCAAACAAAAACTTTTTATATCCAGAAATGGTCATATCCTTTTCACTCTCAGAAGCATATATTAAGTAAAAGATAGCAATACTCTGCCCTTAAAATCAGAATTTGATCACATGACCAACAGAATTCATACAACTGTAAACTTTTTTATAATGCTATTGATTTCCTAAAGATATAGACACTGTATAAATCAATAAGCCAATAGGAGAGAGAGGTAGAAAGAGAGACAGATAGAGAGAGAAAAATGGATGGATGTGACATTATTATGCCCAGATCATGAAAAATACTTTCAGAAAAGCATAAAACATTCATTTACCAAATCCAGTTGCTTCTAGATCAAAGTACACATAACTTCCAGAACCCACTAGTGGAGATTCCAAAGGGGGGTAATTTGGAGGAGGGATGGCTTCCACATCATCTACTTCTAGATCGTTAAACTCAACACCTGGTTCATAGGTGGGACCTTCCCTAACCTCAGCTGAGGTTGATTTGCTTCCTCTGGAATTTTGAAATCATGTATGAATTTTGATCAATATATCTTTCAATAAATTTTATATTAATCATGTTCATAGGACACTAGATATTTTTTCTTGATTTTTTTTTCTAGATTTAGAATTAACCATTAAAAATTAACACCTTTCCAACTTTCGCTTGAGTCTTTTTTTTCTTGCCTCTCTGGTATTAGTTAATGCCTTTCTCTTGGCTCTTATGATGTCATTAAGAATAGCTCTTTGTCTGGTAAATTTACCGGGGGATAGGCCAATGTTCTTGTGTACCTGTAAAAATATGATAGAGAATTAAAAACAAATTTTTGTAATCTGATCCTAAATATCAGTTACTTTGTTAACATTAACTACATGTAGTTTTAATATAATCAGCAAGATTTTTATTGTTCTCATGAAAGAAAAAATGAGAATATTTAAAATATTATTTATGATTACAATTACAAAAAAATTAATTTGACCTCGTATGACATAAACAATGTTTTTATGACTTGGTTCGGACTTCCATTCATAACTTTCAACCCCACCCTCCCCAAAAAAAATCAATAAATAAACAACAAGTGTAATCGTCAAAGAAAATAATCAAAATTTATAGGAATAGAACATATGAAATATTACCTTTTGCACAAATATTTAAAATGAACATATGATTTTTTAACAAATTATGTTTAAATCCAATATTAATTTTGCACTGGATTTGTATGATTTAAAAGTTTCAAATTCAATAATTAATTATAAAGCAAATTTTATTTTATAAGATCAAAATTTTTCAAATAAAGTTTTTATGACAGCAGACAGAATTCAATCAGAGTAGCTCACATTAAGGTCTTCAACTGTGTTTTAATCAACTGAATATATTATAATGAACACAAACTGTTGGGTAAACTGAAAGACATGCATTATGAATATTAAATGAATTCCATGCATGCATCTTACTTTCAGCAGATATTCATGCCCCTGATTTTTTTGTGCTACTGATGAGGCAACCCGGTAGTTGAGATTTGCAGAGGCTGATAAATGCAGGGACTTTGGTGCTTTTGAAGACACAGTTTTATTAAAGGCTTCGTTTCCCTGCGTACTACCAAGAAAAGCCAGTTTTCTGCACTGTTTCCTGTATGCTTCAAAAAGCTGTTCCAAAGCCAGTCTCAGTGACTCACATGACAGGGGTTTTCCAAATGGCAAAGACTTGTATCTGCTCTCTGGGTTTGTTTGAAAGACACACCATGAGGTTCCACTACAGCAGTCATGATTTCCAAAAGCATGTTTGGTTATTGCTTTTAGAGAAATATCAAGGCCCTCTGGGTTTCCCTTGTTTTGAGATAATGCATAATTGAAACATCTTGAGATATATTTGATTACTTTAGCTGAGAGAGATTTGTGTTGTTTTTGCAAAGAGAAAAGAGCTGATGAAAAGTTTTTTCGCACATGATTCTTGTCAGATTCTTTTGAAATGTCTATGGATTCTGCTCGCAAGCGACATAAAGTAGCAGCATCATCATCTGCAACTAATGTGCCCATTTTGATTCCCTTCTCATTCATGTCCTTAACCATTGACACCACCATGTCTGATTCCATACTTTTAGCACTGCCCTCAAAATTTTTTCGACAATCATGGGCACCTGGTTTCAGATTGGACTTTGAAGCATTTTCACACACACGACAGGATTTTGAACGCACTGCATAATTAATAACTTTACCTGTCTCTGCACCAATCATAGAACAATGGCCTAAAATATGGATGTTTAAGCTTTTTCAATATTTACAAAAAAAAGTTTTTTATGTACCGGTACATAAGGCTAAGCTAAGGCGCCATGCACATCTCTTGCCTACACATTTTCTGAATTGATCATTCTTAAAACACTTTTTAATTTAAACTTTTGTCATTTTAATGTTTTTTTTAATAATTTTAATACTAATCAGGGATTAATTTTGATCAATTTGAACCAAAATAAAAATATATACACTAAAGAAAATGACATACAACCTAAGGAACATAATGACACCAGTCAAAATGTGAGAAGATAATGAGAAGAAATGTTGTAAAAACATTTTTTACAACATTTACATGTAATTGTATTATCAAAATATATGTTTAGGTCAATACACATACCAGACAGACTGTCATATGAGCGACCACTCCCCCTCTTTTGCCAGCCTGCATCGACACTAGCAGTGATAGCATCTACTCCATGCTTTCTAAATTTTGAAAAAAAAATATGAATACTTTTAAAAATTTTGTATTCATTAATGGAATGAAAACAAATCCATTTACATATATGTATGCAGCTGTAATCAATTTAAATTTCATTTATGTAATCATTTCTAGATTTAAAAAAAAGATATATTAATTTTATATATATGTATATAACAAAATCAAATTTAATAAATTACTCGTGTGTAAGCAGTCTCTCCTCTGAAACTGCCTCTTGCATAGATTCTTTGGCGATTTCCTCCACTGAAAGTCCGGCTTCTTTCATTCTATTGGTTATCAATTTTTCGCTTACAGGTGGTATGTTGATAGCAGCTAAAAAATTGTTGACTTGTGAAGCATTCATGCCTGTGTGGATCATTGCTGCAAGAATTCAATAAAGATAGCATTACTACCAGTGTATACATATATACCGGTACTATTTACTATAACATGTATAATTACACAAATAATGTTGAAAATCCAATGTCTTCAGCTTACAATTAATATGCTTAAAATTTGAGAGTGATTCATGGTTATACTGTTAGATGCAGTTATATGTAAATACTCAAATTCATCATTTTGTGAAAATATTTCTAGACCATAATGATTTTAATACATCAATTAGAAAGAGAGAGAGAGAGAGAAGAGGGTAAAGAGAGATAGATAGAGGGACAGACACACAGAGGGGCTTGAGAGAACATTTTGGCATATATCCGGCCGTTATAGAAAACAATTGTAATGTACATGACATTTTACATCATCTGTAATTTAGAAGTTTAAAAAATATGATAACATTAATAAGGGTGCAGTGTGAGGGAACTTTAATTAACTTATATCTACATGTTATTGTATCAAAATTCTTAGTTTCACAAGAACATAATCAGTGCAAACAAATAACACTATTTTACCTGTAGCTAGCTTAGTGTTGACATCCCAGACCCTGCCATGTTTCTTTCCAGTCGCTATTTCATTAATATGATGGCAATTGGTATTGCTACAGGGCACTAAAATATTAAAATAATACAGATGCATGACTTTTTATTAATAATAAATTTATTCCTTATTCATTTCTGCTCAAATGATATATTAGTACAATAAATGACAACTTGCAATAAAATTGTCTTCGAGAGAATTAACATGATTATAATATGGATTGAAAACACATACACTGTATATATATGTCATTATATGTAAACATGTCAACACGAACAGTGTACCTTGGGATTTTTTATCTGTGCATGATATAAATAATACCAGAGACATGGTTTTATATGTCTCTGATAATACATTCATTTCCATCTTATTCCTGATTTCAAGATAAAACAAAGATCTTATATCCCCTATATACATGTATACACCATACATATCCACTCTTAAAAGTAACAATTTATACTGAATAGTAAATATTTCTATAAGATAGATCAGGATGCAGCTAGTTTAATATGTCATTTCTAAAATTTATGTAATGATCGAAGCTAGAGTAGGGAATAAAGACATTAACTTTGTCTCATGTATCCTCATATAAAATATGTATTGATTATAAATGATTTTTGTAAATCAATTTGTTTTCCTGTAACAATTCCCTCATTTAGTTAATACATATATTTGATTTGATATTTGATGTAATGTTAGGATCTGTACTTACTGCATGAACATTGTACACATGTTGCGCAACCCGCTAACATACATTGTATACACTCGTAATATTTATACGAGTTGATAATCGGACTAATACCTTTCAAGAAAGCCCCCAATCCATAGGTGATGATGCCAACACAATGGGATAGGTGTAACGGTATCCCACACTCTTCACACGACCGTAAGCCATCCGCCAAAACACTTAACTCCACGACACGCCTCCCCTTTCTCCAGTCTATGTCGGTGCGAGGCTGTGAGTGGTCAATTATGACATCGTCTGCGACATCAGACAGTGTATAGGGGGTAGAAACCGGATATCGAGAACGGATCATTTGAAACATCTAATAGTAAAATAAATTTTCAATGAAATCCCCTCCGCAGAGCCTGATTTTTTTTTATTGTTACCATGGATCAATGTAAACACAGACCAGAGGAATGCCGAGTCCGATCTACACTTATTTTTTTTTCAAACAGCAGAAGACGTAAGGTCGTATCTAACACCAGATAAATAATAAGTTGGTAGACATATAGCAAAGAAAAAATGGCATGGTGCATTACTAAGGAAGTACAGAATGTAATTGTTTTTGTAGTTTAGAGTATAATTTAAGCCAGAGGAGACGTAATCTGGTACAGAAAATCGCACATAGTGTGTGAACTTCGTTTACTATTCATCGTGCGCACGTGTATTCATTCACGATTAAAATCGTAATATTATCCTACTATAATGTTTCATGTTTTTGAATGAATTTATGAGTATTTTCAAATTTATCAAAGAAATTAACCAACCAACAAAACAATAGGCATATCGATTCAGTACAAAATGTACAAAGGCCACGATTCAACAACTTTTAAAACGCATTTTTCTAACTACAATATTAAGAGATATCAAAAAACAAGTAATACTGGTATTGTATAAAGCAATTTTTTTTTATATATCATTAATTCTCAAACAGAACAGCGTATTGTCCGAAGCGACTGGATACTATAAATTGTGCAAGTAGCTTCCCTTTGCCGCAAAAAGAGGCTCCACACGGGGAATCATAACGTTTAAAAAGATGTTTTTTCTTTCTATCTTAACTTTCGTCTCTCTTCCATTACCAGATTTTAAGTTAATTTTCTTAAATATTTCACTCCTCATTTTGCAAGTTTATAAAAAAAAAATACCGACGATGGATAATCTATGATTTTTAAATTTCTTTAAATTAATATACTGGCTGGCGAAAGTGTAAAAAGATGGGCCCGGTTTGTAAAACATATCCTTCTACGTCATTGATATTTTTAAGAGTCGTAAATCTAAAAAAATTACTCTAAAGTCGGATGTAAAAAAAATAGTTTTGTGAAAAGTGTTTTTAAATATTCAGCATAATGTTAAGTATTTTGAACGCCGTTGATATCAAACTTTTCTGCAAAAATCATCTTGAGCAGGATTTCACCTGTTCGTGAATAACATGAATATGGTTTCGTTTTATACTAAGACTTTCAATTATAACATCAAAAAGTTCTTTACATAAATTCTTCTACAATTCTCATTTCTTTAAAGAGAGGGCGCGTACCCACAACAGATTACTTAATTATAAATCTATTTTTTTTATTTGATTTTTTTTTTAATTTACAAAATCATAAACATGTATGAAATGTCTAAAATTTTATAAATGTTGCGTTGGACTGGGTAAGGAACCGGAAAGCAGAATGTTGTCGATGCGTACGCCGCGTGCCTTCATACATGTACATATTATTTTTCTCTAGAGGAGAGTTAATGTTTTTTTTGTGGGGGGGGGGTCTCAAGTCAGCATACATATATTTATAAAGCTACCTAATTGGCTAATGATGATATTATTTATTTTAGAATCCTATGCACCCAAGCTGAATCCGACTATCTAATTCATAGCAATATTTAGTCTTTCTTAATTGGTTTAACTGCATTTCCTAATAAATTAAATTATTAAGACATTCTCAACACAGACTATACGTAATCAATTCTTTTTTTTAACATTGGTTCGTTTGCAGTTAATTGAATAGTAAAAGAAAGAAAATGTTCTGGCACTTGGTTTTATATCGTAATTCAACATACCTTGTGTTTTTCTTTTTCTTTCCCTCAATGCATTTCTAATACTCCAGGTATAACAAAGAAATTATAATTTTTGCATTTCTGAATATTGATATCCCTTAATTTTTTTTTCTGTTGATAAAAATATTTTGTATTCATATTTCAAATATGTAATCCTTGTGAAAAGACCTTTCACGGGATACTAAGAACGTTGACACTTCTTTGGCCCTGACCTTGGAGTTTTTCTAACTTTTAAAGAAACAAAACTTTACCTAACTTTCGTAAAATGATGCCTAAAAATACATGTGATTAACATTGCAAGAATTAAAAGATTTTGACAGAAATGAACAAAATCAAAATCTAGTTCGAATTTCCTCTGCATTACCATTCATTGACATTCATTCTTTTATATTTTCTTCAAATAATAAAAAAAATTAATTTTTCAAATTGATATTGAATTAAAACGTATTTATCCTTTTGAACAGTTTTTGATTTAACATATTCTTTTGTATAAAATCTCCTTTCTGTTCTCTGAAACATGAGTAAAAGTCATCCTCAAAAAAAGTTAAATCTTCGCTATGCTACATAACGGAGTCATCAGTGTTTCACAGACACATCCTCTTCCTTTATAACTTTTGATTTAGAAGAGACAGAGCCTTCACGAATTTTGAAAGAATAAGATTTATAGTTACATGTAGCGAAAGTCATGGGAAACATACATGTACATGCAATTATATTTCCATTTCTAATCTTTTTCTCTGTGATAACTCTTTGAAAGTTGTCGGAGTTTATATCTTGATAATTCTGCCGGAATGTAAATTAGGCAGGTCGATAGTTCAGGAGCTATGGAGGCCAAATACGCCTGCAAATCTCGTGCGCATCTGTCTCTGTGTCTGACGCTAAGGAGGCCAAATATGCATGTAAATCTCGTGCGACTGCCTATGTGTTTGACGTCAGTGGGCGAGGACTATTGAAATTGGTATGGAAGTCCTCGTGTGATTTAAGTCTATGTTTACATTTTTAAAGTCAAATTCTACAATTTTATTTCACAATGAAATGGAAATATAAGGAATCACTGTCTAGTTTTGAGAGTATGCCAGGGACATCAACAATAGTGGGAAACATGGGATAATTTTAGCATAACGGGCTTCGCCCGTTATGCAAATTATCCCATGTTTCCCACCATTGTTGATGCCCTGGCATACTCTCCAAACTAGACAGTGATTCCTTAAGTATACACATTGGCTGAAAATCTCGACTCAATAAGTGTGCATGCATTATTTTTGGACGATTTACGGAAGTCAGATGATTTAAAAAAAAAATTTGTTGTTTATAGCATATAGTTTATTACATCGGATACCCAAAGATGATCACATCTTTACTCATCACCGGGTGATAAGTAAAGACGAGCTCACTCATGGGTTTCCGACGATGATAGTTTATTTGTAACGCAACATTCTAATGCATTTAAAAAAAAAACTTTTACATAACGTTCATACCAATTTCAAAATGTAATAACTTTATTATAAATGAAGATATTTTGATTCCGTTTTCAGTTTTTGTAATAGTTTTACATGGACCATTAAAAAACACAAAAATCTCAAATTCGATAAATTTTGCCTTAAGGTCGATTTCTATCCGACGAGGCTCATTTATTGAAGAAATCTCAATGGTAGGAAAGAGAATGTTTAATTTCATCAATCTAAGACTGCAGGAAATCATGGGAAGTACCAAACCATTTGGAGGAGTATCAATAATAGCTTTTGGAGATTTATTCCAGTTGAAACCTGTAATGGATTCATGGGTATTTGCCACAGGGTATAATACTGGTGGTGAACTAGAAATTTTAGGTCCTAACTTGTGGAAAGATTTGTTTTCATTTTTTGAACTCACCGAAATAATGAGACAAAAGGATGATCTTAGATTTTCACAGTTGTTAAACAGACTTCGAGAGGGAAATCAGATTCCTGATGAACTTTGAACTTCTGAAAGAAAGAGTGATATCATGTGACATTGAAAGCACATTAAAAGTACCACATTTAGTTACAAAGAAAAAGCAGGTAGCACATTACAATGGACAAGTTTTTGATGAGTCAAGTCCAAGCAAAAAGACTGTTGTAGAAGGTATTGATTCAATTTCTGGGGAAATGTCGCCACAAATGAAGACAAAAATATTGTCAAAAATACCACTTGATGCATCAAAAAGCAAAGGATTGTCAAAGTATTTACATCTTGCAGAGGACTTGCAAGCAGAATTATGCATCAATATTGATATAAGAGATGGACTTACAAATGGAACACCTTGCACTGTAAAAAAGTTAGACTTTAGGGTTGGTGGATTTAATAGATGTAGCATTGTTTGGGTTTTGTTTAACAGTGGTGATATTGGAAACAATTGTAGAAGGCAATATTCACACTTGTATAATGACTCCATTTTATTGTCTTGGACACCAATTCTTGAAATTACAAGAAAATTTCAGTATAATTATTATAACTCATTCCAAATTACTAGAAGACAATTTCCACTCACATTGGCTTCTGCTAAAACAATGCATAAAGCCCAAGGTTGTACACTTTCCAGTGCTGTTATTCATCTAGCCCCCCCCCCCCCCCCCCCCAATAGAACACATATACTATGTAGGCTTAAGTAGAGTTCAAAATTTGTCGTCACTTTACTAGCTTGATTTTTCTGAAGAAAACATAAAAGTTTCTAGTGCCGTTGAAGAAGAAATGTGTAGATTAAGAAATCATGCAAAAATAACTTTTTCGATCCCTTTACTATACAGTATCAAAGGATTTAAAATTATTTATCATAATACAAGATCCTTACATAAGCACATTGCTGATCGTAAAAATGACTTCATTTTAAAAAGGTGCAGATATACTGGGATTGTCTGAAACACATTTAATGAAAGAGGAAAGTTCAGCATTATATATGACAAAATTCTCTGATTACAAATTGTTCCGATGTGATGACAGAGGGGGTAATGCTGAAGAAAGGCCATACCATGGAATAGCCATTTATCACAAACCTTCAATGGTGTTCAAAATTTTGTCAAATTCTGGGGTAGAAATAATTTGTGGGAATGTTGTTTACAAGGGAAGTTCTTTGCATCTGTGTTTCCTCTACTGTCCTCCAAAAGATGCAACCTTGCAGACATTTAAAAAAATCTTTGAAGAGTTGTTTAATAAGTGTGAGAAGTTCAAAGATCCCATAATTATCATGGGTGATTTTAATAGAAACCTGAATGATGATAGGTCTTTAGTTGAATATTTGAATAAAAAATATTCATTTAGGCAGCTTATACAGGAGAATACTACGGATTATGATACTTTATTAGTCCAAATTTATACAAACATAAACCCTGAATATATATTGGGTGTGGGTACTTTGGAAACATATTATTCTGACCATAAGCCCATTTATATAAATCTTTCTCAATGAGAATTTTTTATGGCGTCGAGTTTGCTCAATCGTCATCTAGCGATCAGTCGGGTTTACGCTACTGTATACATGTGTCAGTGAATGCATCCGCAATAGAAAATAGCAACAGCTGTAAACCAATTTGTTTTAAAGCGTTCAAAATAAATAATAGCTTGAATATAAAATTAAATCAATTGTATCTTCAATTAATACTACTACAAAACAACGATATTATGTTTAATTTTTGCGCAAGAAAAACGTTATGGTTGTTGCGGATGAATTTCTACAGAGAGGGTGCATCGAATGACATGAATCACATTTTGGGACCGATTACTGTAATACACACAATCTTTAAAATATGTATGCCGTGTTAAACTGTATTTTTGCACAGCTGAAACCGAACAAAAAAAATTTCTGGAGTATGATAAGCTACCAAAAATTAAGCTTTCTTGCAAATTCGACGAAATTTTATTCGGTATTAACAAAGTACTGGTCAGGAAAAGAACACGATATTCTCATGCATATTTATAAAGGATTGACGTTTATCCTGGATCTGCGCATGTGCGCGGGAAAAGCATTGCGAGAATCATCAGGTCGAGGAAAATATATTTTGTGACCTTTGTTCAGTGAGGGACACAAATAGACCAATCAGCTCAATGAGTTGAATTTAATGCATTTATGGGTTACTACATAAAATACTACATGTGTTTTTCAAAAAGGCTAGTTTTTTAAATCGCTCTCAGAAAGACTTGATGCATTATGTACATTATTATCTACTAATCCCATGCTCATATTTGCATACAAATGATTAACAGTGATGAAAATTAAAGTTTTCCCCACTCCATTGTACAGGTCCGTTTGTTTAGAGTTTCCCCGTGCTGTACTGCTAGTGGACATTTTCGGTTGGGTGAACATTTACGGATCTTCAGTATGGAGCGCATTATGCGCAAAAAATATTTTATGTCAAGTACAATGTATGGAAAGTAATTTAAACTGCTATGTTTACACCCTGAATGGGATATCGTCAATTATCCTTTTTGGTTTTTTAATATGAACTACATAACATATGTAGATGAAACTTACATACCATACATCTTGCCTTCTTAAAAATATAGTTGGGCTAATAAAATAAAATTGGTCAAGGAATTCCAGGCCTCTAAAAACTATTCCAGTTTGAGGGCACAACCAAGCATTTCGATTAACACCTTTAAGAAAAATTAATTCAGGTAGGTAGCATCGGGTTTTTTTTAAGTGGGTGGGGGAATAGATTAATTGATTGATTGTTTAACGTCCCTCTCGAGAATTTTTTACTCATATGAAGACGCCACCATTTGCCGGTGGAGAGCTGCAAATTTTGTCCTATACTCGACACTCAGGGCCATTGAGCAGGGAGGGATCTTTTTCGTGCCAGCACCTACTGCGACACGGGGCCTCGGTTTATATGGTCTCATCCGAGGGGTGGGGGATATTTATGTGCAGATTTATACATGATATTCTGTGGAATACTTTTTGTTGTTTTGAACCATTAAGAAATGCAGAATCGGATGTATCTAATAACCATTTTGATTGATCAAATTATATCATTTGTTTGTATTAGTTATTTCATTTTGGCACAACATGGTTTCCACACTTCTTTATCCATAGTCGCTGACATCTGTAGAAGTTCACCCAACCGAAAATGTCCATTGAAAAGACAATTGCACGTGATTATTCCTCGGTACAAAAAGTAACCAACTCTGATGTGCTCTCAATATTGACAATCCCTAACTCATGTGTTTGTAGTAATATCGTAGTAGACCATCATGCTTTTCGGTTCATTCACGAGAATGGACCATTGTTTGCTGTAAACATGCGAGACAACGTGATCATGAATATTTCAATAAGAGGCGGTTTTTTATCCGACACGGAGAGAAAATAATTTTTACCAAATAATATTTCATAACTTTTAAAAGTGATGGATGGGAATTGTCTTATTTGCAGAAAGTATATAACTTATATAACTTGATGAGACACCACATATATTTATTACTTTTAAAATAAAACACTGATACGGCATATATAGCTTTAAAGACGGTTGGTTGGTTGGTTGTGTATTGTTTAACGTCCCTCTCGAGAATTTTTCACTCATATGGAGACGCCACCACTTGCCGGTGGAGGGCTACAAATTTTGTCCTATGCTCGGCACTCAGGACCTTTGAGCAGTGAGGGATCTTTTTCGTGCCAGCACCTACTGCGACACGGGGCCTCGGTTTATACGGTCTCATCCGAAGGACCGGTCTCCATGTCCCGCAGTTGGATTCGAACCCGCGGCGTAAGGATTGACTCCTTACTTCGCGACTCTAGAGCAAACGCTCTAACCACTGCGCCACGCGGGCGACTCTTAAAGACGGTAAAATAATTACAAAAAAAAATACGAATACAACAAGACTATAAAGATTGAATTTCTTAATCTTAGCTTTTTACGATCTTCAATCTAATTTTATCCAAACAACCGACGATATTGACCAGTAATGCCAGTATTACTGTATTTATCCATTTCCTCCATTTGTTTACTGCGCCCTATCTTAAGTCGATCGTACTTGTAACATTAGAGACTTAGAGTCATGGTTGTAGTTATGATGCAATCAGTATACAACAGAACAACGCTCTCACAATGGCAATTAAAATAATTTATGAAACCCTTCATAGGTCTTCGATTGACTGAAAAGATTGATATAGAGCATGGACATTTCTGACAATGTCTGGTCAATTCAAATCCTGACTCATTCGGACCAGGACATAAGGCTATAAAGCCCTATACTGTATTTGTGTTAAGACTATTTTTTTTAATTTAATTATTATGTTACAGGAGTCACTCACTTGACATATCTGCTGATCTTTGAAATTGTTTTTCTTGTTCGACGCCATTGAAGCCTTTCAGGCTTTTGATTTTACTGTTCTCCTAAAATTTCTGCAGTGCATGCACATTTTCAAAAAAGTATTTGAAAAATTATTAAAAGAGTGTTACAATTTTCGGATTCCCACAATAATTATGAGTGATTTCAATATCTGTCAAAAAACTTTAAGTGATATTGTTTATAAGAAGTATTTGTGAAAGCAGCTTATCAATGAATGCAGTCGACAGATTATAAATCATTGATAGAGTATATATATACCAATTTAAATGCTGAAAGCATCTCAAAAATCAGGGACCTTGGAATCATACTACTCTGACCACAAACCAATTTATATTAATTAAGTGTAAAGTCAGAAACATTGGAAAAATTTCAGGTCTTTTCAATCAATCACTGAGACATTTTATGGCTCTCGTATAATCATTGTAATTTTGATATTTCTTAATTTCGGGTATGTGTACCTAGTGATGCAAATTAATTACATTATAGTAAGTTCATGTTTTGATATAATGTATTATTGTATATATGTTTTATTATTATGAGAAATTATATCATATTCATCAAAAATTCTGTTTTGTCATTTCAGATGCCTACACTGGAAGGATATGTGGCCCCTGTATCTGTGAAAGTCTGTGCTGTTGCTGAAGAGAAAACGTATACAAACGCTAATGATGAGGAAAAGAAATATGTGATAATGGGAATTGCAGACAAGACAATGAGTGCAAAGTGCATCCTCTACGACATGTCGAAACTGAAAGACCTAAGAGAGGGAAATTCTGTTATGTTACTGAACGTCATTGTGAAGGACGGTAACAGTCTCACCTTGACGTCCAAGTCAAGAGTCTCCAGAATTGGAGAGGTGGAAGTTTCTAATCAGAAAGAAACTGCAGCAAAGGAAATCGCTTTTCCACCGAAGGCAGCAGAAGTTCCTCTAAGAAACGTTGAAAAGTCACCAAATAAAGAAATGCTTTCTGTTAGAGGACAGATAGTTGCTGTAAGTATTGTTTCTTCTCTAAGACTCCTTACCATTTAATTATTACATTTCAAACATTTTTTTTTAAAGATATTTTTTTAATAAGATTGGGGATGTTGCTTTAGAATATTGCAATAATATGATATAGTTATTCAAAATATTGATGTCAATTTGTTTCTGTTTCACATGGTGTAGTAGAGCCCCCCCCCCCCCGATAATACAGTTTCCTTATTATGTTCCCCAAACGGAGTTTGGGAACATATTGTTTTCACTCTGTTTCTTACTATTATTATTTTTATACGCCCGTCTTAAGACGGGACGTATTATGTTATAGGCTTCATGTCCGTCCGTCCGTCCGTCTGTCTGTCCATTCGTGTTCGGCTCATAGCTTCAATACTATTAGGCCTAGGATTATCAAACTTTGTCAACTGATACTTCTTGGGTAGACGGTGTGTCGCGCGCAAAAAGTAGGTCGCTCTGACCTTTAATTAAGATGCTATGGCCAAATATGGTATTATTTAATATTATTAATTTAAAAAACTAATTTCATAGGGATGGAATCAGCATGTCCATTTTCCATAGAAATTGCATATTAAAACCTTTCTGACATTAAATGTTAAAAAAATCATTGAGTTTTTTTATATGTTTTAAAAATATTTTATGGTAGATAGTGCAGATTCATTCATCTATAGTAATGAGTAGAAAAGCATCCAGTCAAAGATTAATTAATGAGTTCAGTGTAGGAAGGCTAGCTAGCATCTTCCTATCTTTATCCTTTGGGAATTAAACAGAAGAACTGCTGGTCAGTTTAAATAGCATATGTCATTTGATGGCCAGCCTTTTATTTTCAAAATTAATTTGGTATAGATTAAGTTGTTAAGACTAATTTGATATTGTTTAATATTATGGGCATTTGGCAAGGTCTAATACAACCAGTATAGAAATCTATCAATGATGTTATTTGTTATGATTAATGCCTACACCACAGAGGATGGATAAACAAATATTTAAAGGAATAGAAAAAATCATGGAAATTTTAGAATCAAGGTTTACATGATTTTCTTGCACTCTAAACTGTTTAAGTTACTTGTAATTTTTTGACGGGCGTATCATGCTGTGGCGTGGCACTTTATTTTTTACAGCACATACATGCCCTTAATAGTGCATGAACAAGAGGCTTTGTATACTGAGTATTTTATGTGTGTGTCCTTGGTATTTTTTCACTTTTGACTTTTAAATACATTTTTACATGTGTTTGTGTTATATTCAGTGACAACAATCACCCTATTCTATCCAGAATTTTCATTCCCTCTGATGTAGAACTCATTTTCTCATTATCTTTTATTTGACTTTTAGACATAAAGACACTTCGCAATTTTCAAATACTTGTATCCAGGAATGTTGTTAATTTTTTACCAGTAAACAGCCAGTTAATTCTCTGGGAATAATTGTTCATAAGGGATAGTCTCATATATTTTCTTATTTTTTTCTCAGCAGAAGTGCATGTAGAGTCATGGGTTTCTTAAATTTCTCTGATGTTTGTGTTTTTGTTTTTTTTTTTGTAAATGAATATTTTGCAAGTATCAGAATGTACCTTTTATGTGTCGTAGATTGATGTATTTCTAGTTTTAGTGATTATGTTTGCTGATTGAACATTTCTGGCATCTTAAACATATAATTAAAAAAAGACTGAATGCCTTCCCAGTGCATGAACATTGGAATTTGTATGATTTTTAACTATTTTCTTTGCTCTTTTTTCACTATTGAGTTCATTTATGCATGTGTTTGTGTTGTATTCAGTGACAAGATTTACCTTTTTTTTCCAGAAATTTGTAACCAGTAGAACTGTCAATTCTTCATTGTTTTTAATTTTAATTTAAAAGATATCTCTTCCTGTTCGTTTTAACAGTTTCCTTGCATTTTTTTAGTAATCTCCATGTATGTTTCAAGTCTTAGATTAGGTAATCTTTGTTAAATAAATTTTGTTCTTACAACAAAGTTTGTTTTCCAATTTATGTATATTTCTTTAATAATTTCCTTGTCTTCAAACTGATGTTTCAATATGGATATTTTAAAAAATTTTTGGTTAGCTGAATAAAAATACCACCAGAAAATGATGCAATTATAGTTTAAACCAATTGCCAATGTTCAAAGTACTGTAGATCACTAAATTTTCGCGACACCTTATTTTCGCGAGATAGTAATAGACTCTTGAATAGCGAGACACAATTTTCACGAATTGTGGTTATTGCTCAATATAATCTTAAGGAATACTATTATACGCGATAATTTAATTTTCGCGAGAACACTGTCTCGCGTAATTACGCAAAAATAAAGTTCTCGCGAATAAAAAGAGATTTACAGTAATTCCCTTAATTGTAATTCAGATCATAGCAACTGCTAATATTTATGACCTCCTTCGAAGAAGGGTGGGAATATTGCTTTGCTGCTGCCTGTCTGTCAGCCTGTCAGTCCATTTAATCTCCATTCATTTTCTTAACAACACATACTGTAGTGAAATTTGGTATACAGATTCTTTAATGAGTATCTAGGTCAAGTTTTGTTTTGAGGACACTCGCACCAATTTTCACAAGGTTATGCCCCTTGGAATAGAAATATTCCAATTATTTGCAGTCTCCATTCATTTTCTTTGCAGAGGTAGCACATATTGTAAAGATATTTAGTATACAGATTTATCAGCTAAATATCTAATTTAATGCCCTGTTCACTCGAAGAGTTTAATTCGAATTAAACGTAAAGTTACTGCGAATTAGCTGTGCTTAGCGTTCACACGGAGAATTTTATGTGAATTAATTTAATTTGAATTAATTTACTGTGCATTAAATTACTTCGCATTAGCTCCGTAAGAACGCTAAGCGAAGCTAATTCGAATTAAATTTTGACGCATGCGTAAGGCAAAAATTAAGTCACAGGACACTTATTGGTGGTTAGATATAGGTATTTGTGCTATAACACAAATAGCACAAACGAAGTTTGGGGGGGTATATAGGAATCACCTTGTCCGTCTGTCTGTCTGTCCGTCTGACTAGCTGTCCCTATGTCTGTGCAATCGTGTCCGGTCCATATCTTTCTTACAGAGGGACATTTGAATCTACTTCTCCACACTAAGATTGCTCATGGCCCAAGGGTGTGTCATGACCTTGACCCAAGGTCATTTGGGGAAGTTCAAGGTCACTGGAAGAAAAATTTCATAATTCTTGTCCGGTCCATATTTTTCTTATGGATAAACTTCGTAGGTTCTCATTTCACACAAAAATTGCCCATGACCCAAGAGTGTGTCATCACCTTGACCCAAGGTCATTTGGGGAAGTTCAAGGTCACTGGAAGAAACATTTCATAATTCATGTTTGATACATATCTTTTATGGATAAACTTGGTAGGTTCTCATTTCACACGAAGATTGCCCATGACCAAAGGGTGTGTCATGACCTTGGCCCAAGGTGATTTGGGGAAGTTCAAGGTCAATGGAAGAAAAATTTCATTATTCGTGTCCAGTCCACATTTTTCTTATGGATGAACTTGGTAGATTCTCATTTCACACAAAGATTGCCCATGACCCAAGGATGTGTCATGACCATGACCCAAGGTCATTTGGGGGAAGTTCAAGGTCACTGGAAGAAAAATTTTAATTTTGTGTCTGGTCCACATCTTTCTAATGGATGAACTTGGTAGGTTATCATTTCACACAAAAATTGCCCATGACCCACGGGTGTGTCATGACCATGACCCAAAGTCTTTTGGGGAAGTTCAAGGTCAGTGGAAGAAAAATTTCATAATTCGAATCTGGTCTATATCTTTCTTTTCGATTAACTTGGTAGGGTCTCATTTCACACAAAGATTCACCATGACTCAAGGGTGTGTCATGACCTTGACCCAAGGTCATTTGGAGAAGTTCAAGGTCACTGTTAGAAAAATTTCATAATTTGTGTTTGAGATTCATATCTTTATTATGGAAAAACTTCTGAAAAACCCATGGGGTTAGGTATTTTGTTCCTGTTTGGACAGTTCTAGTTCGTTCAAAAATTGAGGGTAAGTATGTTAATTACTAGAATCAATAAATACCTGCAGCCACTACATGTTGTATCAAAGGATAGATCTGCATACATGACGTAATTTACAAATGACGTCAAAATAGACTTACTGAAGCCTGACTGTAGAAGAAAAATTTTAATTCGCATTAGTTTAAGTCGCATTAGCTGTCGTGTAACGCAATCTTAATTCGCATTAGTTTACTTTGTATTAATTTACTGCAAATTACACTCTCCATGTGAACAGGGCATGAGTTTTATTTTGGGTCTGATTGCATCATTTTTGTCAGAGTTATTCCCCTTGGACTTGGAAAAATTCTAATTATTTAGTTTCCATTGGATTGGACACAAGTTGCACAAACTTGTGCAGTTCTCTCGTAAAAGACATTGAACAGCAAATGAAGAGCGAGTCGACTCTCAGGCCCTTCAGGCCTTTGATTTGAATATTTATTTACTGTATAGGGGGAAAATAACTCGCGGTGTTAATATTCGCTATATTCACGGTGTTAATAAATCCGTGAATTCAAGAAACAGTGAAAAAAAATTTCAATAATCCCCATGCTTTATTTGGAAATTTGAGAATAGACTGCGATAGGTTGACTACGACAGGTTGATATACATGTACAAGCAGTGTATGGTCGTTTCAGTAATTACGAGTAGTACTCGCCATTCAATTATTTTAATCATCACGCTTTACTTTAATTCAAATCGGCAGTTAATAACTCGTGTTTGTTCAAAAGCTGTTTTAATAGGCAATGCTACATGTATCATTAATCAAAACACGTGGGCCATGGGTTTTGATTACCGGTGTGTAACTAATGTTACCACGTGTATTCGTTACCTGCATTATCATGCATATTAGTTTTTATCAACATTTTGGTTTTTAAAAAATCATTCAAATAAATATCGAACTTACTGAAGATGTGGAAAATATTATTTCGGCGAACTACATCAACACATTTACTTCCGTCCAGTGGTTCGCCGCGTTGTATTTAAGATCTTGGGTGCACATGCACTCATCGTAATACCATATAGGAAAGTCATTTGACGTTTAGAGTGTGCGACTTTTAATAACTTCACTTGTTTAAAATCTGTCAATTTTATACAAACTTACTCTGTTTTTCGTGAAAAAAAAACGCTGAAGAATGTTGTTTACATGTAGCTATGTTATGGATTAAACGAATATAGACAAGGGAGGTAACTTTTATTATATACCAATTCCGCAAATTCAAGAAACCGCGATCGTGTCAGATGAGAGAAAAACGTGAAAATTACAACCCGTGAAATTAATCCCCTATACACTAATTAATATGATTTACAGTGTGAGTGTTATGTCGGATGCAGTAAATCGTCATCCTTTTTAGCTCACCTGAGCTGAAAGCTCAAGTGAGCTTTTCTGATCACATTTTATCCGGCGTCCGTCCGTCTGTCTAGCTGTCCGTCTGTCTGTCTGTAAACTTTTCACATTTTCGACTTCTTCTCAAGAACCGCAGGGCCAATACGCAAGTTTCGAGATTAACTCTTTCGTTGTGGAGGGGAGTTTGGTTGCCGCGTAAACAAACAGGTGGGACAGATATTTATATATTGGATATATCGCATCATCGATATACTGGTTTATCGTAACTACATAATTGTCAGAATGCACTGTTCAACTAGAGAATAACCAAATTAAAGTAAAGGCGTCATTTTTTAAAGCAAAAAAATCGGAACAAAAAAGAAAATTCAGTGGATGTGAGATTTTTCAGACGAGGGAAGGGATATATGGACCTCTAATAAATACGGTGAACATAAATCTGATCATTACATATCGGCAATCTAAATGACACGTTGATTTTTTTCCTTCTTATAACTTCAAAAAACCCACTAACTTTTTAGAAAATGTTTGTACAATCAAGAAAATCTTTTACTTTTAATAAAGACCACGACGTTTATTTCGTTTTCATGTACACTATAATTGAAGGTAGATTTGCAAATATACACACTTAAGCTTGATAAAATCATAAAATGCATCACTTCTTAACATTTTTATCTTTCTATAACATTAAATAAATTTTAAAAGCCATAAACAGCGTTCATTTATTTATGCACGTTTATTTATGAACAAACTGTCCCACCTATATACATGCTGAAATGGATACTTTTTGCGCCTCTATCGTAGGAGAGTTACAATCTCGAAACTCGCGTATTTCAACCCAACTTGCCACAAAGTATCCTTGGGTGAAGGGGATTCAAGTTTGTTCAAATGAGGGGCCACGCCCCCATTCAAGGGGAGATAATTGGGAATTAATGAAAATTTGGTGGCATATTTTAAAAATCTTCTTCTCAAGAACCACTGGGCCAGGAAAGATGAAACTCATGTGGAAACATCCTCAGGTAGTGTAGATTCAAGTTTGTTCAAATCATTAACCCCGGGGGTAGGGCGGGGCCAAAATGCCCGACCTAAGTTTTACATAGAAATATATAGGAAAATTCTTTAAAAATCTTCTTCTCAAGAATGACAAAGCCATAATTCATCATATTTATATGGAAGCATGTTCAGGTAGTGTTGATTCAGATTTGTTCAAATCATGATCCCCCGGAGTAGGGCGGGGCCAAAAAGGCCGACCAAACTTTTACATAGAAATATATAGGAAAATTCTTTAAAAATCTTATTTTTAAGAATGACAAAGCCATTATTCATCATATTTATATGGAAGCATGTTCAGGTAGTGTAGATTCAAGTTTGTTCAAATCATGACCCCTGGGGGAAGGGCGGGGCCAAAATGGCCGACCAAAGTTTTACACAGAAATATATAAGAAAATTCTTTAAAAATCTTCTTCTCAAGAATGACAAAGCCATAATTCATCATATATATATGGAAGCATGCTCAAGTAGTGTAGATTCAGATTTGTTCAAATCATGACCCCACGGGGTAGGGCGGGGCCAAAATGGCTGACCAAAGTTTTTAAAGATATATATAGGAACATTCTTTAAAAATCATTTTCTAAAAAAAGCAAATCCATGATTGGTCATGGGACTACTTTTGGATTTAAAGTTAACAATAAAAAGCCATTTTCTACTTTTTCCTACCCTTAGTGCTCAGGTGAGCGATGTGGCCCATGGGCCTCTTGTTTAAATATTTTTGGATCAATTTTCGATAATAAACATGTTTTATTGAAAAATTGGTTGCACCGCTCCATATGTAGTTTTTTAGCGGCATATAAAACTAGGGCTAATTGTAACGGGAACCGTTACAGATGTTCCCCAAACGCTCCCCAACTCCCTTTTGGTGCCTTATTCCCTGTAAGCTTCATTAAATAAGACGAACTCTATGCCTTTTAGACTATAACAATGTTTTCCCAGAATTATATTCAGTATATTCAAATTTATGCATTGCACGCATGCATATTTGAATGCATGTGCGTAATGACCATATCATCTTGTCTACACTATTTATATACTAGAAATTACAGCGTTTTATCCAAAAGTATTAAAAAATACGTTTTAATCTAGTGTTTTTGTAATTTTACTCATTTCACGTGCACACACGTGCATGCATGTGCATGTCGACTATATCTTCTTGTAGGGGTCTGTTATGTTTGTCTATGTTCTAAATACCATCCTGTTTGGTTGAAAAACGAGGAAGTTATAAGCATTTTAAGTTTAAGCCAATCAGATTGCAGCGCACGTGTAAGCGCATGTTTTCACGACAACTGTTATATATCATATTGTAGGACATCCTAATGCATTATTATGTTTAAAATTTTAAAGCATTTCGTCAAAAATTAAGAAAAGATATTGCGATTTTTGTTTCAGCGAATCACAGCAAAGCACACATGCATGCATGTGCATGCATGTGCATGTCGACCATACCTCCTTGTGGGAGTCTATTATGTTTGTCTATGTTCTAAATCACATGCTGTTTCGGTGAAAAACAAGGGAGTTATAGCCATTTAAAGTTTAAACCAATCAGATTGCAGCGCACGTGCATGCGCGTGTTTACATGACAATTGTTATATATCATATTCATGTATGGATCGATGATATACATGTATATACAGGTGAAATAGTAGGTGGAATAATAGTAGAAGTATAGCCCTGTAATAGGAATAAACAATAGTAAGCATAAAAGTCAATAATAAACTTGCAAGGGAATACTTAATTCCACAAAAATATAAAAACATTAATTCTGCATGATAATGAATATTATGCATATACATTATTACTGAATAAATAAATAATATACATTCCAATGGAACTATTTTATATCACATTTATCTATGGTAAAAACATATGATTATCAGTTAATAACCTGTTTATGGAACAAGGCTAACTCAACAGTTCTCTGAATATGTCTGGTGTATTACATATTAACTGTAAATAATAATTCAACTATATAACTTCAAAATAAATAATCAGGTCACATAAATGAAATTGATAACTGATATTTATAAATTACCAAGATCAAATGATAAAAGTAAGAGAAAGACACTTATAATCAAATCAACTGAATTTACTCATGAATGATAGATATTGCATAATTAGATGATTTACAGAGATATTAGAAATTGATTAAAGATAATAAAATATAGAGTGCACTTACTATCTTTCAGTAGTCAGTATATCTGGTCATTCAAGATTACTAAATATGGCAGACTCCATATAGATACAGTCTCTGACAAATTAATTGGACTTTCCTCTAAGAAATCTAACTTTGTAATGAACAAAGGCAGTTCACCAAAAGCGGGAAACTACATAATGTAAAACTACTGATTCTTCAAACCACATGACATGAATCACATGTCTGAAAATGACCACTTAAAAAAATAGCCATAGGCATTCATTGAATAAGTCAACTTATGACCAATGTATAGCACAATTAAAAAGAACCAAGGGAGAATAGGGCAATACAGGAATGTGTATCCAATTGTGTCTCAATTCAATTATGTACAAAATGATGATGATGTAGATGATGATGTAAATGATGATCAAGTGAAATAATCATAAAATCAAGAAACACAATATTCCTTTAATATATCATTTATTAATTATAATTATATAGAAGATATCACCCTATTACACTCTCCCCCTGCTCAAGAAAGATGTCCCATCATTCAAAAAAAATTCTGTCATAAAAATACACAAATTCAACAAATTGTTATAAAAATACTTGTCAATGTATACGGTCATATTCACATTTGACCTTTGAATCAACTAAAAGCTTTAAAATGTTTTCCACAATTTTATCTTCATGTCCTTTAAAAATAGAATTGTTGGAAGTGTTCATCAAATAATCCGCCTTTAACCTTCAGTCAGGTTGTCTATCTGTTGAGTGTTGATTAACAACAAAATTCCCTGATGTCATGCATTTTGGCTGTGTTTTCACTCTTGATGATCTTCAAGTTTGGGGTACTGGTGTCGTGACCTGGGTATTCTCTTCATCACTTTCAGTATCAGGATTATCATGAGTTGAATCCAGATTCTGGATATTTTCCTGACCAGCCGGCTGTTTCTCTTCTGTTGCTGCATCCTCATCTGTCTGTGATACAGATGGAGTTAGGTCAATATTCTGTGAACCCTGGGAAGATGCATGTACACCTTCTACATTGTTTCCAGGGTTATTCTCCCCCTTATGTCTTCTGGTTCTGATAATGTAGGATACTCCTACATCTTGGTCAGTGTCCGAATCAGACATCTCGACATCAGGCTCATTTCTGGTAGGTTCTGGTTCCTGGGCTTCTTTAGCTACTGACTTCCTTCTCCTTCACTTTGGTTTTGGTGCAATGTTGACTCCCTCTTCTGGAATGAAGGATATTGGTAACAGAAGATTTCTGTGAATTGTTCTTAGTTTTCCTGTACCATCTTCCTTCTGTTCTTTGATACTGGTATGTCTGGATTTGGCTGAGATAAAACTATGTATGGCTCGCTTTCCTATTTATCTGCTATCGTGTGTCTGCCATCATACGCTACTATCTTCACTAATGTTCTGTCTCCTTTTGAAAGTACAGCTCCTCGAATTTTCCTATCATAATATATTTTATGCTTTTCTTGGAAGTCTTTCAAATACTGCTGAGCCAGTTTGTAGGATGTGTCTAGTTTATCTCTCAACTTCTTGATGTACTGGGGCATATGACTTTGATGGTTTTCGTATGGCTTGGTTCTAAATACTAAATCTATTGGCAATCTAGGCTCTCTTCCATACATCTAAAAGAAAGGTGAATGTCCTGTAGAAGATTGCTTCATACAATTATATGCATGTACTATAGGATCAATGTGTTGTTTCCAATCATGCTTCTGATCTAGTCTTAATGTACCCAACATCTTAAGGAGAGTGCGATTGAACCGCTCGCATAGCCCATTTCCCATAGGATGGTAAGGAGCCGTGCGTGATTTGGAAATTCCAATAAGATCACAAAGTTCTTCGATCAAATTACTTTCAAAATTCGCTTCTTGGTCTGTATGTATTTCTTGGGAACGCCATAATGTAGAATAAAGTTGTTGAAAAGAATCTGAGCTGTTGTTTTTGCTGATTGCTTTTTCGTTGGGTAGCCTTGGGCATATCTTGTTAAATGGTCAGTGATTACTAATACATTTTCATATCCACCTTTTGATGTTTCCAGACTTAAGAAATCCAAACATACGAGTTCAATAGGTTGAAATGTAGGTATATTTAAAAGAGGTGCTCTTTGATTATCTGGTGATTTTCTGAGAACACATTTACTGCATTTCTGAATATATTCTTCTATATCAGCTGTCATTTTTGGCCAAAAGAATCTGTCCTGGATTAATGATACTGTCTTGTCTCGGCCAAGGTGTACACACTTTGATGGTAAAAGCAGCTGATATTTCTTGTTATTATCTACTGTAACTTCTTTGTAAATAGTCTCATTGATAAGTTGAAGTTTATCAAAATTTCTGTAGAAGGTCATATGGTCTGGGTTAGATGGTATCTCGTTTCTTAATGGTTTGGTGTTGCTTCTAATGAAAGGAATCTAAAAGCTTAAAATGGGATCCTTGTACTGTGCAGTCATAACATCAAAATGTTTGTCTACTTGAGGTAATGGTTCATTAATCACAACATCACTTGACATGGTGAAACATTCAGCATATGGAGTCATATCAATAGCATTGCAGATAGAATGTTTAGAGTCAATGGTGATGCACGTTTCCTCTTTGCTAGTGAGTCCAGGTAAACGGCTCAAAGCGTCTGCATCTCTATTTGACTTTCCAGGACGGTAGATAACCCATCGCTGACTTGTGGCGTTTAAATGTGCTTTTGACAGAACGTACGTAAGCGGATTGTTGTCAGTGTAGACTCTGAAAGATTGTCCATAGAGATATTCTTTAAACTTGTCACAAATACTCAAGTTCAGGGCAAGAAATTCAAGCTTATGGACAGGATAATTCTTCTCTGACTTACTGAGACCTCTACTGGTATAAGCAATAACTCGCTTTTGGCCTTCTTGTTCCTGATATAAGACTGCTCCTAATCCTGTAAGACAGGCGTCTGTGTGGAGTTCAAAAGGTTTCTCATAGTCCGGGTATCTTAGTATAGTTGGTAAGGATAAATGGGCTTTAAGCTGTTGGAATGTTTTCTCTTGTTCTGTACCCCATTTCCAGGAAGGTGGCGCTTTGGAATTTTTTCGACTTTTTTGTGATGTTGGTGGCATAAGTTCATTCAGTGGTTTGGCTATCTTGGTGAAGTCTTTAATGAAGCGACGGTAATAACCTATGAATCTAATGAATTGTCGGACTTCATCTGGCTTAGTTGGTCTGGGCCATTTGAGGACTTTGTATATTTTATCCTGATCTGGTTCTATCCCGTCTTTTGAAACTACATGGCCAACATATTTTACTCTGTCCATAAAAAAGCACACTTCTTAGGTGAGAGTTTCAAGTTGTTTTCTATGATGCACTGAAATACTTTCTCCAATCTTTCTATATGTTTTTCAAATGTTCTTGAAAATATGATAAAATCGTCCAAATAGACGTAACAGATGTTGAGATGTAAGTCGCCTAGACATCCTCCATTAATCTCTGGTATGTTGCAGGGGCATTGGCCAATTCAAACGACATCCTGTTGTATTCAGAAAATCCAAGTGGCCCCGCGGTAAACGCTGTTCTCTGCTTATGATCTTCTTTTACCTCAACTTGATGGTATTCACTCTTCATGTCTAGGACCGAAAAATATGTATTGCCTCCTAAGGAATCCAGTATCTCTTCAATTCTGGGTAGTGCATAGGCATCTCTTACAGTTTTGTTGTTCAGTTGTCTGTAATCCACACACATACGTAACTCTCCGTTCTTCTTTCTTCATAATACCACGTTGCTGGTCCATGGTGATTCTAAGCGTCTTATAATTCCAGTTGTCAGTAACTGTTGTAAATGGTTACGAACTTCTTGAAACATGGATGGAGGAATGCGTCTGTGCTTCTGTTTGAAAGGTGTTTCATCATCTAGATGTATCTTATGCTGAACTCTGTTACTATGGCCTATGTCTATGTCATTTGCCGAAAATATGTCCTTGTTATCCTGCAATACTTTATAAACTTCTTCATGTTGATCATGGGACAGGAAGTTATTAGAGATCCTTAACGAGTCCATTATTTTGTCTGGTGGAGATACTTTGGTAAGTACATCTGCACTTGGTTGTGACTCCTCGATCATCACTGGCTGTAGTTCACATAAAAGTGCTCTGGGTGGAATCCGAACAGTTCTTGTTGTTACGTTACTAATGTTGACCTCTACTAGTTCACTATCTTGGTATTTGTATTGGACTAAAGATGGTGTAATGTCAAGGTCGTTTGGTATCACAGATCCATTAGTTGATTGTACTATGGCACAAACTGGTTGGTATGGTATTTGTCGATCTATGTAGCCAGATACTTTCACTTCTTTATTTGGTGGAATGATGATATTGTGGTCTTAATTAATCCTAGTCTATGTTTGTTGCATTTAAGTTCTTTTTCTCTGATTGCCATGCATCTAAATGCCAAGTACCATGGTGTCGTCATTCTCGTCAGCTGTAAAAATATATCTCCTCTTTCTTCCTGTACTGTTGTCATCATACTCTGAATAAAATTTGTACCAATTATCGCCTAAACTTTCTGGTTGTATTCCGTTGTCACACACCTTTGTATTTCACTTGATCAACACAGGTACTTGTGTGTATGTATGACCTATCATATACATGTGTGTCCACATAATGTACATGTACATGTAACTAAGAAGGGCATGGGGTGGGACCTTACCTGTACCTAGTATGTACATCTGCCACAGTTACCACAGCTCTGTCAACATCTGTCCAGTCCAGTCAACAATTGTCAAATACAATAAAGCATGCAGTGCAGTGCAAAGTTGTTAGTATAAGAGCAATTTTGAAAGAATTTCAATACAAAACTATATCAGTTATCAGTATAATGAGGACAAGGCTCAAATGTTTTATTCAATATACTGTACGTGTTCCTAATACATGTCTTTATACAACAGATAGTACAAATAATCTATCTATATACTGGTTAGATAAACAAGTGTTGAATAATAGATTGTCTTACCAACCACTGGTAGAATAAATCACCAAAGAGTCAATGCACACAAGTCAAATATAAAGTCACAGTTCACAATGTTCATCACTGTACGGTATACAGAGTAAATTCATCTAGTACGAAACTTTCACTTAAGTTCTCGCAAGAAGGAAGGTATTGGTAGATGAAGATCACCATGTGTGCATCGCCCATCTTCAACATCCACGTTGGGCGCCAAATGTAATAGTAGTCCTTTACTCGTTAAAAGAATAAGTAGCCACTCATGGGTTCATTGTTTATTAAAATACTTCAACTGTTGATATGGATGGATGGATGATATATATACAGGTGAAATAGTAGGTAGAATAATAGTAGAAGTATAGCCCTGTAATAGGAATAAACAATAGTAAGCATAAAAGTCAATAAAAAACTTGCAAGGGAATATATGCACATTACAAGTAAGATAACTCTTGCTTTCTTCATAAAGTTCAAATCACTTTACAAGTTATTCGCCTTGATTGCAAAAAAAAATATAAACATTAATTCTGATAATGAATATTATGCATATACATTATTACTGAATAAATAATATATATTCCAATGCAACTATTTTATGTCACATTTATCTATGGTAAAAACATATGATTATCAGTTAATAACCTGTTTATGGAACAAGGCTAACTCAACTGTTCTCTGAATATGTCTGGTGTATTACATATCAACTGTAAAAAATAATTCAACTATATAACTTCAAAATAAATAATCAGGTCATGTAAATGAAATTGATAAGTGAATTCTATAAATTACCAAGAACAAATGAAAAAAGTAAGAGAAAGACACTTATAATTAAATCATGAATGATAGAAATTGCATAACTAGATAATTTTCAAAAATATTAGATAAGAAATTAATTAAAGATAATAAAATATAGAGTGCACTTACTATCTTTCAGTTGTCAGTATATCTGGTCATTCAAGATTACTAAATATGGCAGACTCCATATAGATACAGTCTCTGACAAATTAATTGGACTTTCCTCTAAGAAATCTAACTTTGTAATGAACAAAGGCAGTTCACCAAAAGCGGGAAACTACATAATGTAAAACTACTGATTCTTCAAACCACATGACATGAATCACATGTCTGAAAATGACCACTTAGGTAAAATAGCCATAGGCATTCATTGAATAAGTCAACTTATGATCAATGTATAGCACAATAAAAGAACCAAGGGAGAATAGGGCAATACAGGAATGTGTATCCAATTGTGTCTCAATTCAATTATGTACAAAATGATGATGATGTAGATGATGATGTAGATGATGATCAAGTGAAATAATCATAAAATCAAGAAACACAATATTCCTTTAATATATCATTTATTAATTATAATTATATAGAAAATATCACCCTATTACATGCATGTTCCATCTACGAAATTTGTTCTAAATTGTATTTTGTGAAAATTATATTTTTAGACTTGAAGTAATTTCTAAACATTTAAACCGACTTATCAATTGACAATGTTACAACAGACAGATAAACGTGGATTAGCATCCATAAATTAACAACCGTTGAATTCATTTTTACAGATGAAAACTATAGTTAATGAATTGTGAAGTATAGTTCATGGTTTGCAAACTATAGATTACAGTCGATAAACCTAGTTTATAAGCTGTGAAACTAAGATTCGCTCATTTTTTGAATTTGGAGTGTCAGATATATCTTGATTTTCGCGAGGAAACCTTTAAAATATGAATTATCTTCAATGAAATTACCGAAAATAAAATATGTTATTGGGCCCTTCATTTAAATTAAACGAGACATATAAAAATATTTAATTTATTCAGAAAAAAGTCATCAGATTTTCTTACATTTTAGCCCAATGTTTCGCAAAATTTTCTTCAAAATTAATGATAAAAATAAGGTTCTGTAACTAATTGATCGATCGAGGCTCCCTGTAAAAAGTTACCTCCTGAATGCTAATTGTGACGTCGATTAATAACTTGTGTATTTTCCCGCATATTCTTAAAAAGTTGCAGAAGACATTTTTAAAATTCTTAGTTGAATTTTCTTTCAAAAACATTCTCGGCCACCGTCACCCAGAAAAATTTTGCAGTATGTGATTTTTTCAAAACAGTTTACATAATTTATCCAAAAATTAAAGTGGCCTGGGCGACAGTGACAGACACTATTTTCTAAAGAAAAATTATCCATCTACTCAACTATTATTAAAATTAAGCCAATTTCATAATTTTTTAAGAGCATTAAATTGTTAAGGCACAATTAAGCTTAAACCGTACCTTCTTTTTTGTTTATAATTAAAAAAAAAATGGAAGCAAGTTCTGAATATCTGAAGGAAACACATGTGGGGTGTAGATCCTTACTTGAGATATGATGGAATACAATACTGCAACTTTTTTATCATTACTGAAGAACCACATCTACTTCTTTCGTTGAAAAATTTACGTTCAAGAGACCAAGGATTGAGTCAGAATTATCTTCCAGTACACGTATATAGTGGCTCAAAGCTTTGCAACATCCGTAATCACAAATACTAGTTACAGAATCCATGTATGGACCTGTGTAGCTTCTTCATATGGTCCATTAAAAATTTTCAAGGGTACCATGTAGCCTTTAGTGCGAATGTGATTAAGACCTAATTGTTTATTTATGTAAGGCACAAGAGAATCAAAAGAGAACCATGTATATTTGGTCTATTAATTGTATGAAAAATGCATGTATTTCGGAAAGACGAGGAAAGTATCGTTGATGATAGGCTTTCGTACTTACCGAACCTTACAAAACACAAACACACATTATCCGCGTCATTCTCATAAGTAGTGACATAAACATCATTATCATTTTAACATACTGGATGTATTCCTATACAGGTCTCTGTAAAATGTTCCAATAAGTTACGATTTGTTTGTCGGGGTGTCTTGAAAAACATTCAATAATTGTGAAATCAAGTATTTAATAATGATTTTGAGTTTATTTTTTGTTAAATGAAGAGACTCACAAATTCATATCCCCCACGATTGATTGATTGTATGTTGTTTAACGTCCCTCTCGAGAATTCTTCACTTATATGGAGACGCTATATCCCCCACGAAAAATACAACAATTAGCAAATTCTCAACCAAGAAAATATATACCTTCCATACCAATATTCCCATATCTCCCAAACCATGAAAACTTGCAATAAACCACACAAATATTTGATTTTGCATCCCAATTACATTAAAATGAAATGTATGGAGATATATAAAATATATCTCTTTTAAGAGGTTTCAGAATGTTCAATGATATGTGCATTTTCATCATTTTTTTTTTAATTTCGAGATGTCATTTTAACATGTTTAAACTCTAGAAAAATTCAGTCATATTGAGCCCAAAGGATTATACACGTATAAAAAATCATTTAAGATATTTGATTCTTTTCGCATCATTTGAATAACATTCAGCAACATACAGAATGTCGTTATTGTCCACACTGAGGTCCCACGGATAACACAGATGACAACTGTCTAAGTAAAGAAGGAACTGTCCATTCTTATCAATGATGTGTACCACATTGTTATCAAAGTCCGCGATCAGAATATGACAAGAACTATCTGTGGCCACACCGTACGGGTTAAATGTTCGGTATCTGTTAGCTTGCAAGTTCCCAGTGTAGGAGAAGTGGAACTTTCCGATCTTTGTGACCACTACAACAGTCCTTGTACCCCAGTCACTGACAACAATATCCAGGTTTTTGTTTTCTTCAATGAAGGCTGGATTAGAATACAAGGGTGTTCGACTGTCGGTGTATTGGATTTCTTGCATTACTTTACACTCTGCGTAACATGAGTATCGGACGATCTTACTCTGCGAACGATCTTCCAATCTCATCGTGACGAGCAAATCATTTGCAGAAGTGCAGCACAAGGCCTGCGGTCTCCATTCCAGTAATTTGAGCAGTCGTTCTATTTCACCATTCTTCACTATGTTCACACTTCCGTCGTCATAGTCACTGTAAACAAGGTGTCCATCTTTGTTGACCGTCAAATCAAAAGGTTCGTTCTCACATAGGGTGGCGATTTCGTCCACTTCCTCTCTTTTACAAAAATGTTTAATCACTTTGTTGTCACCGCAAACATAAAACTCGCCTGTTTGAGGAGAGAAAGACACTCTTGCAGTTCGAACGAAACCCGTTTT
>PRKT01001429.1:0-16879 GCA_003671525.1 Saccostrea glomerata
GACCATAAACACAAACATTATTTGTTAATACATTTGAAACCTGGCTGATAGATGTTATCTCTATGCAACAAGTCAAAGCTTATATGAATCTGTCGGACAGAAACACATTTAAAAGACATTAAACTGAAATTTATAAAATAAAAAAAAAGAATGCTAAATTCAAACTTCGTCCATTCACGATTGTAATAAATCAGCTTATTATTATTAAGTTCTAAAACGGAAATATGAAACAATTATACAAGAATGTTTGCTTGTTCTAATTGTTTATTTGATCTGCAATGTACTTGATCTTGATCAAATTTTCTTTAAGAGTGACCTTTCTAACATGCCCCATAAACAGAGATTAGAGGAGCAAAGTACAAAATAATTAAATTATTTGCTAGCAAAATCAAAGAAATATAAAGATATCAAATAAATTTGCATCCAATTAAAAAAAAATACGATTGAGAATGAAAGGTATGTATAGTAAGGTAGAAGGCTTATATCTCTTTCTGTACGATAGGTTTATTTGTCGGCATTGTCCTCAATCAAGAAGCTGATACCAGTTACAGGGTACATGACGATATCAATTACGCCCATTTTATTGTTCGTAAATATCCCACCTGTAACATAAAATATTCTTCTTGATGACTAAATTCTATAGAAATCTTTCCATTGTGTTTTTGATTTAAACTATGCCTATGTAACCAACACCTCAATACCCTAATATTTGATAGCCCATATTAAATGAAAGGGTTACAGATCTGTAGGTAGTCGTTATGAATAAGATAAAAGATATCACGTCACTCTTCGAAGCAAGCTGTTTTCTGGCAAGAACGACAAGTCCATGACTAGAGGTATATTAAAGATCCAAAATTTTTAACAATTAGTCATGTTCTCAGATGTTGGGTTGGACCGCAATAAGTTGCAAGTTTTATGGTAATACTGGTATATAAGTTTAATCCATTCTTTAAAAAAAAAACGGATAAGGTATTTTAAAAGACAATCATATTTTTAAAAATAATAATATCAAAATTCAACTGATAGAAAAGTGCTAATTTTAAAAGTTAATTAGATATCCAATCAAAATTAAATCATCTTCAACTATGGCAAATTCACAAGAATACTAAGGCTTTTCTTGTAATGCGATTAAAAATGCACTTAAGTATGTCAATAAAAAAGATTTGTTTAGCAGATTTTGTCAAATAAACATAGTAATTAAGTCCTTTTTAAAATATTCTGTTGGTTTTTGATCGATTTGAGTTTCGTAAAACAAAAATGAAATCAATTATCAATGTTCAGTGTCTTGAAAAGAATATTTTTGCGTCACATAGATTTCATACCTAGCCCAATCTTAAAAAAAAACATTATCAAATGTATGGATATATAAATGTATTAGTGATGTTTCTCTTTTAAACGAAGTGATGTTTATCATGAAACAGGACTCAATTCTAAAATTTTGTCAATTTTTCAAAACATGTTTTTTTTAATAACCTTTCTATAAACGGAGATATGGCTATTATATTCCACATATGTATTACTTAAGGATTCAAATTAAGCTGTAACACTTTTTTGACTAGATTAGAAATAGATTGTAACCGTATTCCGTGAAATACATTGTGTTCAGTTCTTAAGCATGACCTATTAATACCAAAAATAGGCTAGATTTTTTTAAATAAAACTTTAAAATAAAGTACTGTTAAAAGGGCATTTTTGTGGATTGCAGAGAAATCGATTTTTTTCCCCTTTAAAAAGGTGTATTGATGAAAATTTTTATATGTGTAGTATTCCCTCTAGAATTCATTTTGCAAATACGTATAAATTATGTAGAAGGCATAACGATTCCGTGCGTATAGAATTTCTTTTTAACTTATAGATGAAACATTATTTATGAAAGGAGATAATGCTTTAATATGAGGATGAAAACTTTTTTAAAGACTCTGATTTTTCAAATAATTTTCCTTTATTTAGGTGATTGTTATACAGTCATTCAGTCGCCTGCGCTGCGCTAGATTTGAGGAGCTTTGACTCTATCTTATCGTCGCATATTCAAATCACATTGCCGGAGGCTGGTTCTTGGGGGACACCGGATAGACCAAGGTCCGAACTGTGCCAAGTACAAGTCCATATTTGCTGTCATCTACTGGCAAGTCTAATTAAAAAAGGGAGTTTGTAGGGGATATTTTCCGATTAGGTACGTGTATCTTTACGGTTTATGGTTTTACAGGAATTGTTATGGCAAAGTAAAATTGCATAAGGGTCTTTGAAGGGTTGCCTCGCATATTTCCTCTTTGTAACTGTCATATAAAGAAATGGTGTGCAATTCATTCAAGAGATTGCTACCACGTGATTTATGCATGTAAATATTCAAAAGATAGTGTAAAAACTTGAAATATTTTATTTCTATATATCAATATATCTTTATGTTAAAACCTGCAAGCCTAGGAAGAAGTTTGTGTGATTAACAGCTGAAGACTTAGAATATCGTTTTCCTAAAATATTTAGCTAACCATAATGTAATAATTTGCCGTTATCAAATTGAAAAGGTGGTCGTTACTCCTCATGAAATGGTGAATAATGTGTATTCTATAGCTTTTGTATTTTCAAAAGAAGGAAGGTGTAAAATAATTGGTGTTTTTTATGATGAAATGTAAGTGTCTATTGAAGTTGACAGTTTTTCTGCCGATTTAAACGCGCAGAAGAGAGCCAATTTTTATACAATTTTTGAATTAAGAAATATTTAGAAAAAAGTGAAATCTTTACAATTTCAGAAATTTAAAAAGTGTGTTAATTAATCACTCGCACACCTGCACTTTAATAGATCAGAGAGAGTGGAAGTTCCTGACTCATTAGCCTTCTTTCTGATCAATGATATAACCTCAAATGAAATACTTTGCTATCATTATGAATTAGATTTTTTTAAAACAATCAAATTTAACATATGAGGAAATAGTGTTAAATAGCTATAATAGATTAAAATTTTCCATGCGTGTCAACAAAACATCACAACTTGAATGGTCTGCCATGTTTCTGATTTTGAAGTGGGAGAGGGGATAGCCTATAAATAATCAAGAGCAAGAGAGTGGATATTGTTAATACTAATAGGAACCCCTTACCGCGGGATAAAGCTCAAATATCACTGTAAATTGGTAAAATAAAAAGAAATAAGCTTAAATTCTGTTCTTCTATTAAAACAAGATCAAAGTTAAAACTGGTAAGTTAATATTTATTGTTTTCCCCGATTCATATTAAACTTAATACTTCATTGCATACAAAATGCGATTTTGGTAGTCGCCGCATACAGATCTGCAGCTATATTACAACCACATACCTTTTAATTAGTCATGTATTTGTACCTTTCTTTTAATGTAGAAATATTCAATCAAAAAAGGCGTTTTGACATTTTTTCCTGATTCCTATCAAAACACACCATTGAAAACATCAATACTCTGTTGATCATGATATAAATATCCCCTAATTGCACGCATAAATTTGCAACGATTCTTTTCTCAATAAGTGTAAGGATTTTATATGTTGGATTTCTTTAATGGAAGATTATAGTTACAGATTTTTCTAAAGTGAAATTGATTTTCTTTGACATTATTTCCAGTTTTAAATCAGTAAAGTTTGGATGTCAAAGGAATTCAGCAGATGGAAAATTTGAAAGTCTCCGAACCCGTGCACGAGGCTACTGTTCCAACGAATGGTAAGTTCGAGGCAGTTTCTAAGAAAGATGAATATTTTACATAAATTAGATATCTGTTATTTATAGGGGGAGATTAGAGAATAAGAAATATGACTTCAAAATGTTACGGCTCCAGCAAACAAGACTTTAAACTAGAGGTACTGTGAGCAATGAGCTCACTAAATGATACCCCCGCCTCCCATATGATTATAATGGAAAAGTCCATGTTTTGTTGTGGCTAGGAAACACAAAATATGTGTCGGATCAAAACGTAAAATAGGAGGTGCACAATGGCAATATGTAATAAAGATTCTGTGAAAGTTTCATTAAATTTCACTCAGTGGTATTAGAGGAGTTGCGGATAAGAGATGGGTACCCCAAAAGCGTAACAGACGGACGGACAGACGGCTGGACGGACGGACGGACGGAAATACCGATTACTATATACCCTCCCACTTTTCAAGCGGGGGGTATAATAATATCTTTTTGACTGTGAGTTCATTAATATAACTACATTTTCGTAGAACTTAGCTTTAATTATACATCTGAAAAGCCTACTTACACTCACAGATCACTTTCTAGGGGTGATTTTTTTTCAAATATCACTTTTCAGTCTTTAATACTTTTAACATTCTAGTCAATAAAAGTACGTTTGATCTACCCTAACTATACTGAATTCCAAATTTCAAGAATATTACCATAAACAAACTAGCAATGTCGGGTCCAGCACGTATTTATAAATACCTATCCTCACTAAAATATAAACTACTGTATGGAGGAAACTTATGCTACCACATATTCGGAAATAGCGTCAATTGTTCCCCGCTTGAAAAGTGGGGGATATTAATTTGGGTCTGTCTGTCCGTCCGTCCGTCCGTCTTTCTGTCTGTCTGTAACGCTTTCGTTTCCACACGATATCTCGAGAACCCTTTAAGCTTTCGCTATGAAATTTTGCATAGCAACTACCTATGGACTAAGGAAGACCCCTATTGATTTTGAGGTCAAAAGGTCAAAGGTCAAGATAATAAATTCGCAAATTTTGTCTGTTATAACACTTTCGTTTCCACGCGATATCTCGAGAACCCTTTAAGCTTTTGCAATGAAATTTTACATAACACCTCCCTGTGGCCTAAGGAAGTCCTCTATTGATTTGGAGGTCAAAAGGTCAAAGATCAAGGTCGTAAATTTATACATTCTGTCTGTATAAAACACTATCTTTTCCGGGCGATATTTTAAGAAGATTTTGGGCTTTTGCAATGTAATTTTATACCAAAACTCCCTAGGACCTCTCTCACCCCTCTCAAAGTGTCCCGCCCCGCCTGTTTTATTAGTATTTATTGTATAATTACATGTCGCTATTTTTAGCACAGGGGCATGAGGCGAGTTATTACGTATAAAACAGGTACTCGGTGGACTTTATATTCTTATTACATCTAATAGAATTGTTTAATGAAGGTTAAATTAGACACCATGCATTGTGTAAAATTTTGACAACATCAAACGTGAATATATACATTTATGTGACTTCATCTTTGCATATAATTTTCGTAAGTGTAAAGGGTCGCCGTGGTCTAGTGGAATGTCTCTCGCTTCACATGTGAGAGGGCCCTGGTTCGCAGCCACGTGGAACCCTTCTCTTCTTTTTTTTTCGAAATAGGTTTTTTTTTAATAAATGATAGTATTCAGCATGTGAAATGAAAAATTTTATGAGGACTGGCTTGTACAAACTCATAAAATCATCATTACAGTGTGATGAATATTCCATATAAAAAGACTCTTCAATTACTTCAATACAGATAATAAAGAATTAGCAATTAAACTTTTATATCCATATTGGCATATATTATTTGCTTCAGTATACATGTATACATTTAATAATTCTACAAATTAAGTCAAGGGGATCCGCCCCCCCCCCCTCCCCCCGAACTGGTTTACTTTTTACCTAAGCGGGGGACACAAATTCTCTGAATTAGCTTGTTGAATTTGGATTCCTTTAACTTCCAAAAAATTAAAATCTCATATTTTTCAACGTCAGCAGCATCAAAACATTTGACTTTTCTACATTTTATACAACCGTTCCAAATGATAAATGAAAAAAAAAGTTTATTTTATATCAAGACAAATGCTTCTTCAATTAAAATTGTACTCGGAGAAGTTTATGTCTTGTGATTGGTCGTAAATAAAAATTACCATCAATTGCATGAAATCATACCTTTTCTACACATACATTGTAAGTACCCTGAATTTCATTTTAATAGGAATGCTGGAGGTCCTCATTGACAAAATTTTTGAAGTTTCTTGAGACTATTTCTTTAAACACACTGTTTAAAGTCTAGTTAAATATCCGTAAATTCTATGGTCGTTATAATGATCTTCTTAGCAAATTTAACCTATAATTGGGTCGTATTTTGACTATCTTATTTCATACGCTTAAGGTCAAGATGTAGTAAATAAAGATTGTCTACAGATTTATGAAATTCAAGAAATGATTCCTTTAATCATGCTTTATAACTTTAGCTTGGTCACAAAAAGGTATTTCGGGGCATAATTTGTTTGAAAATAAGATGAAAAACCATATTTTAAACTGTCATTTTCAATGAAAAATTAATAAAATTAGTCATGAATATGGGAGTTTTTTCCATATCACACAAACAAAATGTATCCAGATTGCCTACAGTCTTTCAGAAAACGTAATTTGTATGTTCTTGGTCTCTTCTTTTAAATAATGTTAAAATTAATATAGCTATCCGGACTACTTTTCAGATGATTTTAAATTGAATTCCATGAAAATACTTTATTTTCTACATAATTCTATTAGAGTCGTAAAGTACGGGAAAAAGAAAGTTGAAAGTGATTATGACGTCGTAATGGATCTAGCACCAAAATGTTAGTCTAAGGACATTTACTAGATCTTGACCTCAAGAGTTGTAAGGCCTTTTGTAAATTGACAATACGAAATATTCCGGCTACTTGATCAATACATAGAGTTCACAGAGGGTGTGACTTGTCGACAAAGGGATTCATACTCCTCTGACGCAGCAATGCTCAGACTTCCCGAAGATTTTAAATGCGTTCAAACGTTATGTTGCATTTCAAAGTTAGTTTTGATTTTACTTTATACTATATGTACCTAAGAACAACCAATTTAGATAGACGATTCTCTCAGCTATATATAAACATGTTTGTTAAGATATCACATGCCTTTGTTGATCACGTGACGGTCACTTTCAATTTTCTGAAGTGTTTGATATACATCGCCCCAGCGGATCTGATTAACACAATTTTTATAAACAGTTTGTTACACAATTAGACTTATCATATCCTTTTGTTCATGAAACGTGCTTGGGGCAAATGATAGCATTACTTGAGTATACAAAACTTCATGAGAAGTTCAACTTACCGACACACTGGAGAATATTTTCCAAACACTATCGTTATCTGTATAAGAATAAACCAATCACACATTTTACCCAAGTAAGATTCGGTTAGAGAACAAATTCTTCTTACTGATTTCCTCAAAGGATCTCAAATTTATCACTTCGCTAGACTCTTTTATAGAGACATTATATACTGAAAGGAAAAAGAAACGCATAATAAAGTTTTGAATAAAATTAAAACTTTTATATCCAATATGTTTTCCAGTATTGTTATCAAACAATTTAATCCAACTTAAGACAACAAGTTACCGAAATCTTGTGTGACTTTGACTGATAATTCCTGAGTAATTGAAATTGATATGTCGATACGCCCCAAAAATTAAAATTAAAATTCTCATCATCTCCCTTGCGCATCAGTAACAGCCTTGATTTTCTTGTGCATTGAGTTCATCAGATCATTTATCTTTCTCAAATGATTATCATTCAAGCCTTCCGACGATAGTCTAAATGGTTGAGAGTAGCTGTGTTATTCCAAAGCCAACAACCCCCCCCCTCCGCCCAATAATCCAACGAATTTTCGATTTAGGATATAATTTTCAGAATCTAGCTGATTTTGTACACGTGCATGTTTCTAAGGAAGTCTCAACAAACACTTGCTACATTTCCTCAGCATGAACATGCTAAAAACATTACGCATACGGCGTGTACGTGCGCGTGTGAGAGTAAAATCGACGTAAAGTTGCTAAGCTTGCGTACCAAATTAGAGCAGAGAGATTCTGTCAGTATTAGGGTGAAAATAAGAGTCTGACTGTCTGTTTTAAAAATAATGATGTCAGTGATAATGACTTGACAATAACCGAGGTAGCATGATGAAAAACCCTATTTTGATGTGACGTTGTTACGCGCCTACGTCACCGTCATGGTTGGTTGGATACCTTTAAAGCTACTCTCTGACAACCGAAAAAACTTTTTTGGTTAAAAATTTAAAAACAACTGCAAAACAACATGTTGTTGCCTTTTTATTCACTTATGGAACTCAATTACAAGACCCTATGTAACTTCTGTCAGCCATACTATGATTGCAAGAAATTTATACTGACTGCAAATTTCGGAAAACGATGTCTGTAACTCTAATGCATCGATTGGCACTACAAAATGGGATCACAAAAATGTCATCATCAACATGCACGTGTATTTGGCTTTTTATCACTTCCCAATCGTGACAGCATACATTTCATGGTTGAGTAATTTTGACCAGCGATTTTAGTGCACAGTAACCAAATTACACATCTGATCAATTTTCATAATTTTCGGCCACATAGTTAAATAATTTTGCGCTATAATGCTATTATGCGTTTCTTTTTCCTTACAGTATATATTCAACCTAGAACCATGGGTGTAAAACAATCTAAAGACAATTGAACATATCCAGTTCAACGGTTAGATGTCTATAGATTGTTTACTAAAATGTTATTTGTAATAATAGAATAAAAAAAATAGTGTCTAGATATAATTTTATTCATAGTAAAACCTGCAGTTTAATGTGAAATAATATAAGAATTATTATTATGTCGTCCCGAACGAAGCCGGAGACGACATATTGCGATTGTAGGCATGTTTTGTTGTACAAGCTGTTTCTCGGAGATGGCTGGGACAATATTCCGGAAATTTTCCTCAAAGGAGGATCACTGGTTGCAGTTGTGTTGTGTGGTCATTCAGTTCTAAATGGCTACCGTTGCGATGGACACCTGCAAAAAGCGACGAATTTTGTCCGCGGGTGTTCTCTGGTCCCTTGAACATTCGTCATGAAGTTTTATTGATGTAACGATTAGTTTCTGTAATTATGCTCATTGGATTTAAAAATTGGAAATTGTTAAAGTTTCCATGGAAACAGGGGAAAAGTGAAAATGCTTTAACTTTTATTTTTAAATCAAAGTACTGAAGGTACTGATACGAGTTGATGGTTGTCCAAGCTTCTAGTTCTAGGAATGTGTCCATCCAACTGAGCTAAAACCTTTTTCGGGTTAACAGGCATGTTGTGTAGATGTATGGAACGAAGTTATTTTGCGGCCACAAATGTTTGCGTTATAATTAGATTCAGAGCGTAAAATACACGGTACTTTCCACGACGTTAAATTTGCAGCAAGGGCATGAATCTATATTAATTATGGAGAAAACAGACACTTTTACACAATTTTTCAAAATCTAAAGTACAATCTCATAAAAGAGTCAAATATAAGATAGTGAAAGTTAAACGTTTTCCCCAATTGATTTCCATGAATTCCTAAGGCTTTATCCACATAAATTAGAAGAGATGAGGAAAGTACACTGGCACAAATTTTGAGTTTAAATTCGTGGCATCAATTTCTAAAGTAGGGAAATTTACAATCATCTGACAAAAAAATCCATTATTTATTACAATATCTTCATACAAAGAACTTTATTCGGTAATAACCAATATCTGCCCCAAAAATAAAAGTTGGAGGGAGAAATATTTAACTATGTTCTTAAACAGTGTGATATATGCTGACTTCAAAGCACTTAAAATTTTCAGGAGCAATGACGTCATATGTTTGAAATGAGGTCACGAAAATGACGTAGATTTAAAATTTCCATGATTTCTACAGAAAAATGTATATATTACGTCGATATTTTGAGTAAAAATCACCGAGCGCAGGTCTGATCAGGCTCAATATTTTGATATAATGTGAAGAATGATAATATCAATAAATTACGTAAATATTGTTCCTGAGCAAACTTGCGCTCTATAAATTGTAAAGCTAAAATTTTTGAAATTTTGTCCAAAATTATTGAAATTTTGTCCATTTTGTCCTCTTTCAAAAAAATAATATAAAATCGGACTAGTTTGAGTTTGTGACGTCATCAAAACAAAAATAGTCAATTTACTACTTTGATACTATAATATGTTCTGTAAATTTATACTTCTTATACAATTTATAGAACTCAGCACATTTCAAGAATTTTTCAAATTTGACTTTTGTGGGGGAAAATATATGTAGTATATAGTGCTTTTCTACAAGAGTACCTTACATGTACCTTAAGGTTAAGAATATATAATAAGGGATAGCACAAGCCTTCTTCTTCATTTGCAGATTAAGATCTACATTCTTATTTGAACCTTGTCCATAAATAAGAAAACAAGATGTGTTTGTGAAATACTAATGCCCCAGTGTGGCAGCTTATAGCGAAGGTTAAAGTTTATCAATGTAAGTCATACTCCAAGCTCAAGAGATAAAAAAAATGTTGTTACTCAAAAAAGGGCTTGTGTCAATTGATATACATGTACGTGGTTAATATGAAAGCCTAAGCATCAACCATTCAAAAGTTTATGGTCTAGGTAAATGTTTTTTTTTAAAAGTGGGTCAATTTCAAATGCTATTGTGAAGGATGAAGTTTTTTCAAAAGTAGGTCGAACTCTAACGTCAATATCAAATTAAAAGTTGTTGTTTCCACAGGAAGAACATGTCACAAGAAATATACCTGAGAAATTTGAAAGCTCTTAAGTTTTTTTTTCAAAGTCAAAAATTAAAGTAAAAAAAAAAATGGTGACATCATTTGATATTATTCTTCTCAAGAAAAAAATGGGCCAAAAAAAACAAAAAACAAGTAGGGCATATTATATAGTATAGACTCAAGTCTGCTAAAATAAAAAAAATAAATACCCCGGTGGTAGGGTAAGACCACAAAGGAAGATTAAAGTTTTACATAGCAATAAATTAAAAAAGCCTTAAAAAATCTTTTCAAGAACAGCAAAGTCATATTAATATGAAATCACCCTTAGGTAGTATAAATACGAATTTATTCAAATCATGACCAATGAGGCTAGGGTTGGGTTCACAATGGGAGATCAAAATTTTATATAGGATTATTGAGGAATATATATTAAAAATCTTATGTTCAAGAACAGCAAAGTTACGAGTAGCCATATTGACATGGAAACATTCCCAGGTAGTGAACATTCATTTTTTTTCAAATGATGACCCCTCAGGGGTAGGGTCGGACGGAAATGGACGATCAAATTTTACATAGGAATATATATTAAAAATATCTTTAGAAATCTACTTTTCAAAAATAGCAAAGCCATGATTAGTCATATTGATATCGAAACTTCCTCAGTATGCGTAGATTAAAGTTATCCTACTTTGCTGGTGGGATAGGGCAAGGACGGGGGTTCAAATTTTTAGAAAGGAATATATAGAAAAAACATTTTGAAAAATGAACAGCAAAGCCCTTAGTTACTTTGATATGAAAGCATCCACAGGTAGTGTTATATTCACGTTTGCCTCACACCCAGTTAGCTTTTTCCAATAGAAAATAATTTCTGGTTTTTTGTAGCGAATATGCTCAGATGAGCGATGTGGCCCATGGCCGTCTCATTTTGTTTGATGAGAATAGCAGGGATTTCACCATGGAGATCAAACAGATTCATCCGTCTATATACTGTTTACAGGGTTATTTTCGCCCCGTGCTTTCGCGGTTGTAAACAATTAAAATGGGGGCGAATATTTCCCTGTATACATTATGCATTTTTTCTCTTGACATGTAATTGCTCAGAGAAATCCACTTTCTTAAAATGATGGTTGAATGGAAACTTTATGTATAAAAAATTAGGCCAAATATCAACTTTCGTAAACCTAGTTATTTGTTGACATTTAATTTATGTTTATTGGTTTCAAGTGTGATTACAATAATGAGTTTCATATATTGAAAGGAAAACCATTAATTATATATTTTAATACAATGTGTACCTTTTCAACAACTTTGCTTCTTTGCTTCTTTGATGTATAACAAATTCTCAATGCTTTTTGAGATATCTGTAGAAAACGTTTGGCCCCTCTAGATCCCCTCTAGATCCCTTTATATACGGGTCAGCCCTTTTTCCGACATATCAGTTGAAAGATAAAAGGCAAAATAATGGTAATTTTTGGTTCTTTTAAGCATTCTAATTTTTTACCCCTATATAGCGCCATTTTGAATAGAGAAATCGAAAAACAAAAACCGATATGCACAACTTCAATCCTTCTATTATCTAAAATCAGTAGAATTTTTGCTTCAGCTTTAGCCGTCTCTGAGCCTTTGTTTGGAAACGAAAGCCTATAAATTTTCGTTTAAAGGAAAATAACTATAAACCGGAATTGACATTTTGAAATTTTAGTCCACATGCTAATAGGGTTTATAAACGTCTATAACCTCTGAAAATTTGATCCAAATTTGTTGAGAAATGAATGAGATATGAGGCCTCAAAGTTGCGGTCTAGGAAGCAGAAGAAAAAAAAGAATAACTAGATGAAACTCGTTGCGAGCAACGAGAGGTCTTCCGTCCGATTACGGAAAGAAAACGTAAAATCGATTTGAAAAGTAAAAAAAAAGATTTGCACACAAGGGGGATTGAACCAAAGTCGCCACTTGAAATTCCAACGCACTAAATATTACGCTATCGGGACCTCTACTCTAAATCTACTTGTATATACCAATGATACAGTGCTTCTCTCTTAAAATTATGAAAGGCGGGTCACTATTCAAATTTTAGCGCCAAACACCATGAGTTAATCTTCGCCCCTTTTCTTTGGAATGTTCTATTAAATAGGAGTGATAGCTTTAATGAAATTAAAAGAAAAGAACGCTCTTATAGCCTAAAATTCGAAGTTTAGAAAGTATGTTTAACACATTTTACAAATTCCATATTGTACATATGCATGTAACACTAAAGTGGTGAAACGGTTATGAATTTTTTTCAATTTCCTGTTTATCCTCAAAGTGAACTATCCCGAATAGTTAATCGAAAAAGGTTGAAAAGTTTCGCCGGAAAACATGGCTCACCCTACGACTGTCAGGAATCCAATATCGTTTATGCTCAATAACTTGAATCAGGTCTTTGAGACAAGAATGCTAAAATAAACTCCATGAAGCGATCTTTAGAAAAAAACGTTTTCTTATTTCTGTCTAATTTATTAGTTTAATATGTCACAAGTGTGCATAGGAAAAACAGTGGTTAATATTTACAATTTGTCATTGACAAAATTAATTGATATTCTTTTTTGAGAAAGCATTACTTATAAGTATGATTAAAGATCTGTTTTTCGGCGATGCACAAGAGATATAAGGTATCGAATTTCATTTACACATTTAGTCTTTTCTTTTTCTACTTTGAAAACCAGCCAAAACCAAGTATAGAAGACGTTAGTTTGACACAGAACTGCAACGTTAATACGAAGTGACAATCCAAGTATTCCTTTGCATTTCATTTATTCTTATGTTACTTTCGTTCAAACAAACGCTCGGCTGCCTCCGTAAACACCTATTGCGAAATGTCGGCGTTGACAGAGACAGCCGCCATTTTAGACCCGCTTCAGATTTTTGAATGCTAATATCTAGAGTTTAGATTTATCACCATTCAAACAAATTATATAGTTAGCATTATTAGAAGAGTTTCTTTTAACATACCGAAAATAAATGAAAAATACTGAAAAACAAAAAAGTTACAAAATACGTATTTTTTAAATTTGCATTTCGTTACGACCGGAAGTACTGACGACGCAGGAAAAGGTGATTCCGCATACCACAAAGTCATGATCTATCATCTCCAAGAAGTCTCCATATCATATCCTTAGCCATTTTCGACAAAAAGGGGCGACAAAACTTCATATAATGACACATATTTAGTGAAAGTTTCATGAAAAACCGGTGAATACTTTTCGAGAAATCGCCTGCACAAAATTTTGTCAAAAAAAAAGAATAATAATAAAAATAATAACTAGAAAAGAAACTCGTTGCAAGCAACGAGAGGTCTTCCGTCTGATTCTGAAAAAAAACCTCGCAAAATCGAGCTAAAAAAAGTGATCAAACTTTTTATGGAAACAAAAGGGATTAAATCCATTTTGCCAGCGTAAAAAATCCAATGCGCTTACTATTACGCAATTGGGACCACAGCTCTAACTGTATTTGTATATATTTCTGCAAAAGTACATCTGTCTTAGAATAATGAAAGGCGAATCACTATTCATAATTTTGCGTCAAACACACTGAGTAAATCTTCGCGCCTTTTCTTTACAATGTTCCATTAAATAGGTGTGAAAGCGTCAATGGAAAGAAAAAAAAGAACGTTCTTATAGCTAAAATATCAAGGGGAAGAAAGTATATTTAGTACATTTTACAAATTTCATATTGTATATAAGCAAGTAACACTAAAGCAATGAAACAGTTATTGAATTTAACTTTTTTAAAATTTCTTGTTTATCCCCTAAGTGAACTATCCCGATTAGTTAAGCTTCCATGAAAAGGTTGAAATGTTTTGCCGAAAAACATATGTCGCCCGAAGACAGTCAAGGAATCGGATTCCATTTATGCTCAATAACTTGAATCAGATCTTTGAGACAAGAATCTTAATATAAACTCCATTTAGCGATCTTTTAAAAAATTGTTATCTTATTTTGTCTTTTCTATTATTTTAATATGACACAAGTGTGCATTTAAAAAACAGTTTGTAATTTCTATACCTACCATATTCATTGATATTGTTTCTAGAAAAACTATTACTTATAACTATGATTTAAGACCTGTTTTTTCGTGTTGCAAATCAGAAGGTATTAGGTATCGAATTTCATTTGAACATTTAGTCTTTTCTTTTTTCTACTTTGAGAATCAGCCAAATCCAATTATAGATAACGTTTAAGAAGAAAATAGTTTGACACAGAATTGCAACGTTACTAAGAGGTGACAGTCCAAGTATTCCTTTACATTTCATTTTTCTTTGTGTTACTTTCGTTCAACCAAACGCTCGGCTGACTTCGTAAAGCCCTATTGCAAAATGTCGGAGTTGACAGGGACAGCCGCCATCTTGGACTCGCTTCAGATTTTTAAATGCTTATATCTAGAGTTTCGATTAATCAATATTCAAACAAATTATATTGTGAGCATAATAAGAAAGGTTTCTATTAACATACCAAAAATAAAAGAAAAATATTGAAAACAAAAAAAGTTAGAAAATACGATTTTTTAAATTTGCATCTCATAACAACCGGAAGTACTGACGATGTACAAAATGGTGATTCTGCTAACCACAAAGTCATGATGAATCGTCTCCAATAAGTCTCCAGTTCATATCTTCAGCCATTTTTGAGAAAAAGGGGCGACAAAATTGCATTTTAAAATCAGAAAATTGGCCATAACTTGGCACCAAAAGCGAATTTTCAAATTTCCGCCCAGATGTATCAAGTTCCTATTAATGTGCATATTTCCTGAAAATTTCAATGAAATCCACTGCATAGTTGCTGAGAAATCGCGTGCACAAAATTTAGGGAAAAAAATAAGAATAATAATAATAAGAAACAATAGAATAACTATAAGGTCTTCCGTGAAGACGGAAGACCTTAACTAGATGTGAAACTCGTTGCGAACAACGAGAGGTCTTCCGTCCGATTCCGGAAAGAAAACGTTAAATCGATCTGAAAAAGTAAACAAAAATTGCACATAAAAGGGGATTGCGTCGCCAACATGAAAATCCAGGAAAAAAAAATCCAACGCGCTAAATATTACGCTTTTGGGACCTCTGCTGTAAAATTTCTTGTATATACCTTGGTATAACAGTGCTTTTGTCTTAGAATTATGAAAGGCGAGTCACTATTCATAATTTCGCGCCAAACGTCACGAATTAATCTTAGCGCCTTTTCTTTGGAATGTTCTATCTTATAGGTGTGATAGCTTCAATGAAATAAAGAAATGTTCGTATATCCTTAAATTCGAGGATAAGAAAGTATATTTAACACATTTGATTTTACAAATTCCATATCGTATGTAAGCAAGTACGACTAAAGCAGTGATACGGCTACGGATTTTTACCTTTTTTTAATTTCCTGTTGATCCCCAAAGTGAACTCTTCCGAGTAGTTAAACTTTCATGAAAAGGTTGTACTGTTTTGCCGAAAAACATGGCTCGCCTTTCGACGGTCAGGGAATTGGATACCATTTGAGCTCAATAACTTGAATCAGATCTTCGAGACAATAATTTTAATACAAACCCCATTAAGCGATCTTTTAAAAAATAGTTATCTTATTTTGTCTTTTCTATTAGTATATGACAAGTTTTATACTAACTGTATTCATTGATATTCTTTCTTGAAAAACTATTACTGATAACTATGATTTAAGATCTGTTTTTCCATGTTGCAAATCAGAAGAAACATGTATTAGGTATCAAATTTCATTTGCACATTTAGTCTTTTCTTTTTCTACTTTGAGAACCATCCAAACCAATTATAGAAGACGTTTAAGAAGAACTTAGTTTGACACAGAATTGCAACGTAAATACGACGTGACAATCCAAGTATTCCTTTACATTTTATTTATCCTTATGTTACCTTCGTTCAAGCAAACGCTCGGCTGACTCCGTAAACCCCTATTGCCAAATGTCGGAGTTGACAGAGACAACCGCCATATTGGACCCGCTTCAGATTATTAAATGCTAATATTTGGAGTTTGGATTTATCAATTTACAAACAAATCATATAGCAAGCATTATCAGAAGGGTTACTGTTAGCATTCCAAAAATAAATGAAAAATATTGGAAAACAAAAAAGTTCGAAAAATACGGTTTTTTAAATTTGCATCTCGTAACGACCGGAAGTATTGACGACACACAAAAAGGTGATTCTGCAAACCAGAAAGTCACGAGCTATTGTCTCCAATAAGTCTCCAGTTCATATCTTAAGCCATTTTCGATAAAAGTGCGCGACAAAAACGCATTTTAAAATCAGAAAATTGTCCATAACTTGGCACCGGAAGCGAATTTTCCAAAACAAATTATAGACTGCACAACTTCAT
>PRKT01001429.1:24012-39477 GCA_003671525.1 Saccostrea glomerata
CATTATTCATAATTTCGCGCCAAACGCCACGTTAAATCTTCGCGCCTTTTCTTTGGACTGATCTATTAAATAGGTGTGATAGCTTCAATGAAATTAAGAAAAAAGAACGTTCTCATAGCCTACATTTCGAGGTTTAGAAAATATATTTAACACATTGTACACATTCTATAGAAAAGTAACACAAAAGCAGTGAAATGACTTTAATTTAATTTTTTTTATTTCCCGTCTCAGAAGTGAACTATGCCGATTAGTTACACTTTCATTAAAAGGTTGAAATGTTTCGCCGAAAAACATGCCTTGCTCTACGACAGTCAAGGAATCAGATACCATTTATGTTCAATATCTCGATTCAGATCTTTGAGAAAATATACATGCATCGATATTTCTTCGTGAAAAATTATGACTTATTACTATGATTTAAGATCTGTTTTTCTGTCTTGCAAAACAAATTATTATAGGTATCTCTCATTTGCACACTTAGTCTTTTCTTTTTCTACTTTGAGAACCAACCAAAACAAGTTACAGAAGACGTTTGAGAAGACCCTGGAATTAATCTTTAGTTTGACACAGAATTGTAACGCAATTACTACGTGATCTATTAACGAGCAAACCATTAAGCTATTGGGAGCACTGCTTTAAATATACTTGTGTATACATTTGCAACAGTACACCTGTCTAAGAATTATATAAGGCAGGCCAATATTCATAATTTCGCGCCAAACGCCACGAGTAAATATTCGCGCCTTTCCTTTGGACTGATCTATTAAATAGGTGTGATTGCTTCAATGAAATTAAATAAATAAAACGTTCTTATCGCCTTTATTTTATTTCGACGTTATGAAGGTATATTTAAAACATTGTACACATTACATATCGTATCTAGCCCAGTCAAACTAAAGCAGTGAAACGGAAATTAAGTTTTAAGATTGACACGTTATTACAACGTACTACTACGTGAAAGTCCAAGTAGGTTTTTACATTTCATGTATCCTTATGTCGGAATCGTTTAATCAAACGCTCAGCTGCCTCCATAAACCCCTACTCGCGAAATGGCGGAGTTGACAGAGCACCGGAAGCGAATTTCCAAAAAATCTCCCGGATATATAAAGTTCATGTTTCGACACATCATTTCTGAAAATTTCACGTCATTTAATCCAGTAGTCTTCGAGAAATCGCGTGCACAAAATTAAAAAGTCAAAAAAATAATAAAAAGAATAATAATAATAATAATAATAAGAAAAAACAATACAATCACTCTAAGGTCTTCCGTGAAGACGGAAGACCTTAATAATAAGAAACAATAGAATCACTATAAGGTCTTCCGTGAAGACGGAAGACCTTAATAATAATAATAATAATAAGAAACAGTAGAATCACTATAAGGTCTTCCGTGAAGACGGAAGACCTTAATAAGAAACAATACAATCACTAAAAGGTCTTCCGTGAAGACGGAAGACCTTAATAATCTTTACCAACAGAATCATTAGAAGGTCTTCGGTTGGAAACGGAAGACCTTAACTTTAAAAACTTTTGTTGCTACAGCAACAAAAACGGTCTTCCGTTCTCCTCTATTTATCTGTATGAATGAGCTTTTATCTATGTTAAAAAAGGTATATGATATTCAAAATGATAACAGGTAAACAAACGACCGGAGGTGTAACTTACCAAGATTCTCGACGTTACTTTAGACAATTATAGTCTTACATGTAATAATATTTACAAGAAACATCATCAAATTTATTATCAATTTTACTGTGACGACTGGAAGTGACGGTGGATGCATTTACCCTACATCTGTTGCCAAATCTTCATGGTTTATTATTCATACAAGTTTAATGTCTTGATCTTTTACAGTTCAAGAGATCTCGTAATGTTAACTTCTCATTTTGAGGACAAGAAATCACGTGACCGGAAGTAAATTTTTAAAAAGATATTTGAGGTTACTTAAGACATTTCAGTCTGAATAACATGTCCTAAATTATTTCAAATACTCTTTTTATAAAAGATATTTATGGGATAGTCTAATACTAAGTTTATGCAGTTTTTCTCGTATAACAGGAAGTTGTGGTTTTTGTTTCCAGTGAGACTGACATATTTCAAACCTACAAATAAGATGCTATAATGTATTACTAAGAAAGATTCCACAAGGAAAAGTTGAATTTTCTAATTTTTTTTATCACACTTCCTGTGACAACCAGAAGTGACGGCGGTCAATGTTAACCCAAATGGATTTGCCTACTCATAAAGATCTACCACTCCTATAAGTTTGGTGTCTTAATCTCTTAACGTTTACGAGATCTAGCTACGATAACTTCTCATTTTGATGACAAGAAATCACGCGACCGGAAATGAATTTTACAAAGATAATTGACATTACTGTAGACATATGCAGTATGAATAACGTGTTCAAAAACATTACAAATATTTTATCTATAAAAAGTATTTATGGAAAAGAAAAATACTCAAATTATGTAGATTTTCTCTTCTAACCGGAAGTTGTCATTTTTGTTATCGGCGGGACTGATATATTTTGAAACTACAAATAAAATGCTATACTGTGATGTCAAAAAAGTTTCATGAAAAAAAAGTTGAAAATTTCGATTTTTTAATCACTTCCTGTGACGAACGGAAGTGACGGCGGACAATCTATTCTCCAATGGTTTTGCATACTCATCAAGATCTACCACTCATTTAAGTTTGGTGTCTTAATCTTTTACCGTTTGCGAGATCTAGCTATGATCACTTCTCATTTTGAGAACAGGAAATCACAAGACAGGAAGTGAATTTTACAAAGATATTTGACGTCACTTTACACATTTGCAGTCTGAATAACATATCCAAAGATCATTACAAAAACTTTATGCATGAAAAATATTCATGAGGAAGTCGTCGTTTTTGTTTTTGTAGGACTGACACATTTTGAATCTACAAATTAGATGCTATAATGTGATGCAAAAAAATCATAAAAGAAAAGTTGAATTTTTTAAATTTCTTTGATGATTTCCTGTGACGACAGGAAGTGACGGCGGACAATCTTAACCCAATTAAGATTGCCTACCCATCAAGATCTATTACTCATATAAGTTTGGTGTCTTAATCTCTTACCGTTTCTGAGATATGAATCAGACAAAATAATTTTGAAAAAGTAAATTTTGAGAAAAAAAAATTGAGCGTATTCTTGTTCTCTATCATCCCTGAAAATTTCAAGAAAATCCGTTCAGCCATCTCTGAGAAATCCGTCTGACCCAAAAAGGATCAAAAATAAAAAAATAATAATAATAAAAAGAATCAGTAGAATCACTATAAGGTCTTCCGTCTGAAACGGAAGACCTTAATTATTATAGTACGTAATTTAGGTATAATTACTATCGTTAGTAAACATCATGAACGAGACGGCCTTTAGAACTTTGCATTGGCGAACTTATACTTTTTTTCCATTAATCCATGAACTATTGATAGTTTAATTTATGTATGTGTACATGTCCACTGGTTCCAATAAAGCACTACATGTACTTCACTACTGATAAAAACATACTAAATATTAAATTTAACATTTTTCTCGATTAAGATTTTAATTAGGTAAAAATTAATTTTAAAACATCTATTGGGCTTTATGGATTTTGATCTCGTGACCAACCCGTATTTATAGCCCGATACACTGTAGATCTTTTAAAATGATACCTTCTTAATTTTACATTTGCGACTTATTCATATTTTATATTTTCCTGATTATCAATTTTAATGCGTGGAGTGTATTGTTTTTTCAAACTCAACAGCATATGTGTAATCCATTGAATGAGCCTCGAAACGTTATGGCGTCACGTAGAAATTACGTCAAACGTCATAAACATTTATTTATACGGTTAAAGATACGCATTGCTTTTAGAAGTGTTATATAAAAGGAAACATTTGAAAATGTAAATATTTATTGTTATAAGCTTTCATTTCTTGGTTTATTCATGAATGAGTTCAACATTTTCTTGCAGAGGAAGTGTTTCAGCACATGTACAGGACGACATTAAATCACATTACATGGCAATATGCAAAGACAACGTATTTGGTCTACACAGTAAACAATCTAAAGGAAAAAATATTACGAAGCGATGGTGAGGGACATGCCGAAAAAAAATTGATCGAACACCTTGCGAAAATACCTAGAAACACACCTTTCCAAGTAAATATTTATATTAACAATTCTCCATGTTATGAATGCGCACAATTGATTCTTGACTTCTTGTTGAAAAGAAGGCACATTAGCATTTCAATTTATGCAGCAAGTCTTTATAACATCAAACGACGGTCCTGCATGACTGAATGCTATGGAAATGGAAAGCTTGGCACTGACCACAAAGTTAGACAGGAAGACAGCGACCAAAATTCAGAAGGTTTACGAAAACTGGCAGACCATAAACGTTGTGAAATTAATGTTTTTGACAAAGACACATGGAAGGATTTGGTAATCATCCTAGGAATCATTAAGCCCGATTTTCATCAACAGTATGGGGAAAAAGAGTCGTTTGGAAATAATTTCAGTCGGAAAGAGGAAGATGAGAGACTTAAGAGTGATCTTGACTACATTCTCATAGGTGATCGTGTCTTTACTTGCCAGCAAGATGAATGTATGTATAAAAAAAGTTCATGCATTACCTTTCCTAATATAGATTACCTTTAACATTTTTTTAAAAACAATTTTTAAGCTAAAAAAAACGTGTCCCTTATTTACCAATCCCTTAAAATTTATATAGTTTTTAGCTCAAGTGAGCTTTTCTGATCACATTTTGTCCGTCGTCCGTCCGGACAGTCCGTCCGTCCGTCTAGCTGTCTGTCCGTCTGTAAATTTTTCCCATTTTCGACTTCTTCTCAAGAACCGCTGGGCCAATTTTAACCAAACTTGGTACAAAGCATCCTTGGGTAGAGGGGACTTTATATTGTTAAAATGAAGGTCCAAGTCTTCTCACAAGGAGAGATAATCCAGAAAAGACAAAAATAGGATTGGGTCATTAAAAAATCTTCTTCTCAAGAACCACTGAGCCAGGAAAGCTGAAACGTATGTGGAAGCATCCTGGGGTAGTGGAGATTTTAAATTTTTCAAATCATGACCCCCAGGGGTAGGGCGGGGCCACAATGGAGAATCAAAGTTAAACATAGAAATATATATTGGAAAAATCTATAAAAATCTTCTCAAGAACCACTGATCCAGAAAAGCTGAAACTTACGTGGAAGTATCCTATGGTAGTGTAGATTTCAAATTGTCTAGATTATGATCAGTGGGGTAGGGTGGGGTCACAATATGTATTACAAGGGGGAAATCCGGTAAAGAATGAAATGATCAAAGCTTCTCAGGTGAGCGATGTGGGCCATGGGTCTCTTGTAATTTTTTTTATTAGCAGACTACTTAGTAGGCTTTGAATGAGATTGAAACATTACAGGGTTAACACTGTTCATTAGGTAGTGATCAAGTCCGTAGAATGCAGGGGCCAGCGAACCCACTTTTGAAGCCATTACTACGGACCTATGATCTGTATGTTATTTTGCTAAGTAAAAACAATCTTCTCTTCATACAGTCTTTCCCCCTAACACCATCATTTCATCTTTAATTTAGATTTGGCGAAAATTTTTAAGGGTATGTTCGATCCTGCATTGGCAGACTACAGTTGTCTGGTTTCTACCGTTAGCAACGAAAAGCTACAACACTGTACGGAAAACAAGGGATTATTGGATGATTCTGAGAAAATTAAACAGAGAAATGTATTAATTTGTCGTCTTCAAGATCCAAGCCTAGAAGCAAAACAGAAATCGGACGAAGAAGTCATGCAGAGTACTTTTTTGAAACGTCTTGATGAAATGTTTATGTCTCAGCCATGTAAAAAGATGGACGTGACAATTTATATGAACAGTTTTCCATGTCCACAATTTGCTCTGAATCTAATAAAATTTCTTGGGGATAAAAGGCAAGTAACAATGTGCATTTATGTAGCAAACAACAAAAATGTGTGGGATAATGGTGAATTGATACAACGCTTTAACGATCATGCCCGTTGCGAAGTTGCGGCGTTTGATGAATCTGTTTGGAAAGAATTGATCGATGTTCTTGGTGTATATATACCAGATTTTGATCAGGAGTACAGATTACGATCTGATGCAGATGCAAAATTAAAAGGAATTCTGAAAAAAATATGCGATGATGAACCATAATTCCAATTAATGATTAAACAGTTTGTTAAAAAGGGGAAAAAATCAATTAAAATGTTTTCTCAAGAATCAAAATAGTTGACAAATATCTAACACATTCTTATAATCAAAACATTAAATGTATTTATTGATGTCTTAGGTTTTTATAGTCACAGCGCAAAAATTGAACACTATATTTTTTTTCATTCTACTCCATATTCCATCTAAACTTTTCCTATGTTCTTAAACGCATTGATACAGTTGCTTTAGAGGCAATCGATTTCCTTTATCTAAATTTTTACATTTAAGTACGCACGGTGTACATTTGGACGTAAGTTCTTTAATATTGTTATGTAATTTTTGTGTTTTTTATAATCATGTGATGATAAAGTGATTTTGTGATGTATGTTCAATATCTTGTGATGTTTTTTCAATTATCTTGATGTGCTCCTAGAACGCTGTACAAAACCAGCTTTTAATTGAAAGTATTCTGTATCATTCTGTAACATTCATTTGTGCATTATTTTTCATTTGACTGAATGTACTACTATTGTGAATGTAAGATAACGGAAAGTGACTGCGGGTACAGTAACTTTGTTATACAACAATAAGCCTAAACTTTTGTACAATATAATTCAAAGAATGCTGTTACCAGTGACCATGTCCTAAAGTTTGTGCATGACAAGGACTGCATACTTTCGTCAAGATATTCATGAGGAATAAGTTATACGAAGTCACAGTAGGCAGGTATATTTCTGTGTGATCCATGATAAGTACACTTTCAGCTTTTAAAAAGGAATTTTTATTATCATAAACTATTTTTATGAGGAATTAATGTGTACACGTACATGTAATTGCATTTTAAATAATCCCCTATGAATTATAAAAAAAATGCTTCATGATTTTTTCTTTCGTGTTCTTAATTGACGGAGAAGAGCGGATGAAGGCATACATTATTTTCAGATTTTGGTTAAATGTATAGTGTATTATTTTTATTTCAGGCAACTCTAGTAAATGGTTATGCAGTATTTGCTTCAACATATCAATGTCATCATGTTGAAACATTTTTATTGTACAGGTAATTTATGAATGCATAAAGATTTTCTTATGTTTTAAATAAATACTTACTTATTAATGTTGTCAATTGAAATTAATTTGAAAACTTTAACCTCAATAAAATATGATGGAGCACTGTAAACAATAATTAACAGAAAAAGAGTGTTCGTTCATATTCATAATAATGATAAAAATAATAATAATACTAAACATTGGTGAATATTGTCCAACAAGTCGTAATAGAATATAAGAAACATTGTAGATTAAAAAAAAAATCCATTATCTAGGATCCTTCGACATGCATTTCAACATCAACTTTTCAACATGCCAACAATTTATCAATTAAAAATCAACAATGATAAGGTTACAAATGAACAAAGGACTAACATATATACAATATTTTTTTGGAAGTAATGGGAGGAATTAAAGAGTGGAATAAATACATTCCTATTTTACAAAATTTCGATAAGCCAATAACGGTAAATTTATCATCACTATTAAACAAATTAACAAACCTGTTAATTTTCATAACTTTGTAATGTTTTCCTTGTATGTGCTTTCTTCTTTCATTATTGAAAAAAATGCAATTAAAAATTAAGTAAAACCCTACATCCCCCACACTACAGGGATCACGTAATCTATGTGCTAGACCTATCTTTATTAAAAAAAACCTTCCACGTGCACATTCAATGGATAATTTGTGACTAACATATCTAAATTTGCTAACACTTTAGATTTAAACAAGATCATAGGGTAACAAAGAATTTTTTGTAGATTTTATAATAAACACATTTAAAAGAATCAAAATATTAATTTCCAGTCTGATATATATTTTTTATTGACCTTCAACCTTTCCAAAGAGACATACATTTTTGGAATTAATTTATCTTTCCGGTAATTTCCAAAACCATATTTTATCAGTACACTATTGATAAGCTACAAATACTTAAATAAAAATGTCCTCTTTTTCAAGATTATACATAAAATCATAAAGATGTAACATTCGAAAACGTTTGCATTTTTTCAATAGACAATTTGTCGCAAAAAGCCAATCATTCTGGCATTTATAGATACAGACAATGGCATTTTACCTTGTTAACCATATACAATATCAGTATGAGTAGATTTTTTAACTTTCATTATGTATTTACATAATTCTAAATGGAATGAGACATTAATACTATTGTTGTTCTCGTATCCCCAAACTTCTGAACCAAACATTAAATTTGGACGATCCATTGCATCAAACATTTGTAATAAAGTATCAACAGATAGACATAGTTAAAATATAGAACACCCTAGTTTGAAAAGGCAAATTTTATTGATTTTTTTTCGTGTATCTGCCACTGTTAGTATCTAAAAGTATGTTTACATTAGATAAGTTGACCGATCTACAAGGCGCTGATCTGAATACCTTCTATTCAATCTTTTAACGGAAATCGATTGCATGTATTTTTTTTAATATATATTTTCGGGCAATATCTTCAGGTAAGGAATAATTTTGTATTTTACCTTTACAAACTTGATTTAGGAACTACTAGTATGTAAGAAGGATATCGAGATAACGAACAGTATTCAATCTCAAAGTCCATTAAACAATATACAAAATCAGAGCAGAGCAAACACGGACCTCCGAATTATCAGAGGTAGGATCAGGTGCCATGGAGGAGTGAGCATCCCCGGCCGACCGGTCACACCCGCCGTGTGCTCGTTGTCATAATCAGGAAATAACGTAAGGGTTTTTTTGCATTTGAAATTATTTTATTTATGATAATAATACGAAAAATAATATTGTATAATAATAATCTCGTTCTTCATTAATATGTGAAGGACATTCTGGTTAATATGGATTTAAAAAAAATAAATCTAAGAATATCTAAAGAATTTCAAATCACAATATTGTTTATAAGTCACTAACATCAAATTATATGATTAATTCAAAGCCTAAACGCCATTTTTCAATATACATATGTACTTTTTTCCCCTTGAAAGATTAACTTATTAAAAGTGGATGTTAAATTTGTCAGGAAAAGATACATCCGATTCTACACTTAAGTACATTGATGCATGTTTAAAACATTCTAAGAGTCCCACATAAGAGTCCTTCCATTTTAAAGTGCCGATCAATTTACCTTGAGACAGTCTCTTCAGTCAAAAATGACGATGTAATAGTCATTTCATCAGCCTCATGTAAAGTCAGCATTTTTAAAACTTAATAGAATTAAGACCGATCTTGTAAAGAATAAAAAAGTATCTTTCGGTCGCTTTTTTAATACAAAATTTGTTAAAAGATTTTTATGATCTACTTAATCAGTACATTTGTACAAAGGGTTCACATCTGTTATGACCGGTTGATACGGGATGGTTTCTCCTCCTAGGTACCTAAGCCCATTTCTAAATATTCAGGGGCCTGTGTTTAATATGCCCTGTTAAGAGACTTATATTGTATTTTAGTTTCTTTTTAAAGGTTAATAACGAATACTTTCTTAAACGAAGCAAATTTCTGTCCAATAAGTTCAGGAGTTATCAAACATCTCCTTTTAGGTCAACAATTGACAATTTCTATGATCGATACAATGATTTAGTCAGCAAATGTAATCTGTCGTTAAACCGGAACGTTGACTGACGTATCACAAACATATTTTTATGCATTTTCCCAACGAATTATGTTAAGATTTTCCGTATGTTCGAGTATGACAAATAACAAACTACGGGAAAGACAGGTTGACATGGGTACTCTTCCGTGTCACCTGTTGCACCACCAAATCTGATGATATTATTTTAATCATATATTCCAAGCTCTCTCATTGGCTTAAACTTGGTCACATGATTTAGTATATAACAACAAATAGACTTGAGTTACTATTTATAGAATCTGAAATGCATATCGACTTGATGTTTCTTAGATAGAGGTAATTTTCTGTAAAACAAAAAAATTAATAGGAAAGATTTCACAATTATAGCTAATACATTATATGACTTGATGTTTCTGAAAAAATATATATACGCGTATACTACATCTGTATTTAAATTTGTAATGTTCTGTAACTTATAGGACGTAAGAATGGCCTGAATTAGGATCTACTTAATATAAAAACATACTGAATATTATTGTCAAAATAGATACAAAACATAATCAAAAAGATGTACATTTGTAGTAATTTCAATTAGTAAATCCTCTAAATTATGTAAAAATTTAAAGTTTAACACAGTTATATTAAACAACTTAATTTATTTTGATTTCTAGTCTTTAAGTGTTTCAGAGAGAAAACTTGTGGTTCGTTCCCATTTTTTTCAAATTGTTTTTTATCAATCTCGGTAAAAAATAATAGAACAAATGTAGCCCTTTAATTCGGTCAATCCATAGATATATCGACTTCACAGAAAAGCATATCGACCTCGCACTTCGTGCTTGGTCGATATGCTTTTCTGTGAAGTCGATATATCTATGGATCGACCTCATCAAAGGGCTATATTTATATAATTAAGAAATTCATGTTTGCTCTGTTCTCATTTTTTTTTTAATATTTAAATCTATTTTTGAGCTTGATAACTGTTCGCTATCCTCAAATATTTCCATTTCTTATTTTTGTCTCTGTGATAACTCTTTCAAACTTAGCGGAGTTAATTTCTTGATAAATCTCCCGGAATGTAAACTAGGCAGGTCGAAAGGTCAGAAGCTTGGGAGGCCTAATATGCATGCAAATCTCGTGCGCATCTGTCTCTGTGTCTGACGCTAAGGATGCAAAATATGCATGAAAATCTCGTGCGGCTGCCTTTGTATTTGACGTCAGTGGACGAGGTCTATGGATAATTGGCAAGGAAGTTCTCGTGTAATTTATTTTTTACATTTTATGAATATAAGTCTACAATTTTATGTCACAATGAAATGGAAATATAAGGAATCGCCCGTTATGCAAATTATCCCATGTTTCCCACTATCGTTGATGCCCTGGCATATTATACGAACTAAACAGTGATTCCTTAAATATCATTTTAAGTCTTGTGACATGAGTGTTTACCTATCATGTACATTGTAAACAAAAGGTAGAACTTTCCAAAGGCAAAAACTCCATGTTAATGCTAAGCGATAGATTTTCTGTCGCCATTTTATTATGAAAATTGTGAATGTATCTCTGCGGAAAGCGTCATATACCCAAATCATTATTAATGAAAACATATAATAATATAACACATCGAACATGTTAGAAAGCTGATACAAATGTATTGCTCTCGAAATCTCTATTTCTTATTGTTTGAAAAAGCAAGTTTAGATAAATGTAATCTAAATATAATTTCCACACATCAAAAAATTGAAAAATATACCAGTCAAAAACTTATTCCCATATCATTCATATATTGTACACCTACGGTTTCAGTAGTTAAATGCATTTAAAACTACTACCAAAAGAAGCTAAATCACAGCTTGAATAGCGATGCCTACTCGACGTATGGACCTCTGTAAGGTTATTGACATTTTAATCAGTGTGTATGTTTAGAAAATGATTATTCCATGCTCAAAATTGTTACAACACCCCTTGTTTTGCTTTTGATATATGATTTATATTGAAAATAAGGCACCATGTAAATATGTGATTGTTTTTTTTTAATATCTGGCTTATAACATCATGCCTACATATGGCTGGTCAACATAGATTTAAATAATCCTTAGGTTTAATGATATCCTTTGTTAATATTCCAACATTTCAAGAATGATAGCGTGAAGAATGACTTAAATTCATTTTAAAATATTTATTTCATTACAAATTTTAAATTTTATATTTCCATTTCATTTAGATACTATACGTACGGAGACATTAAAAAGTGCCAAAGAGTTTGATAGCAATTAGGAATTCAATGGATTTCTTTGATGATGGTGAGGTCGTTTAATTATTTTTCTTGCACTATTAAATCACTTTTTCCCTCTATTATCATGTTTTGTAAGAAATTAAGAAACTAACGAATTTGAAGAATTCTTGTATCTCGCTTACCGTATCTTTGTGCTTTGGACGAAATTATTTATGACAATTATTGTAACGTTCTTGTTAATGATCCTGCCTTATTCTAACCATCACAGAAGACACAAAAATTGTTAAATTAATGGAAGTTAATACAAAGCTTATTTTATTCAACTAACTGGGTATATAAACTTCGAGATCAGGTTGATGAGGTCTAATATCATAAGACATTTTGAGAGGCCTTTTCCCAAGTAATACAAATGTGAAAGGGCTGTCTTTCCTAAAGAATAAGTTATGGTTAAGTTTACAAAATGTAAGATTACGTCTTATTATAAAAGTCTGTATAAAACATTTAGGTCATGGACATGGAGTCAAAAAATGAGGTAAAATTGGAAACAGACTATAGACATGTCAATTGTATAATTGCCATATCTTTTCTCAATCAAAAGGTGCCAGCGATTTTGAAGTTTCAAAGTCAAGGGCATTGAGTAAAAAATCATAGTATATGTAATGAACTTGTCAAATATGAATATGCATTCTAACAGGCATTGATAAAATGTTTGAAAATTAGGTCACACCTGAAGGTCAGGGTCACAAAGTTAAATATCAAAGCACTTGCATAAACGTTTTGAAACAGGTAACACACTCACTTGTGAAATACGAACTCTATCTAATATCTTATTCAAAGTTATTATCAAAGTTGAATTTCTTGCGAGAGACAGACTGATAAACAAATGAAATTTAGCGAAAGAGTGGCGCAATAAAGGAGAAACACACACACAAACACCCTCACACACACACACACACACCCTCCCTCACACACACACACACACACACCCTCTCCCTGAGGCTCACACGTAAGAGAATATGAAAGGAGGCTACACTTTTTTTTAAGTCTTTACTTTCATTTACTTTAGTTTGGCCGATGTGTAGACGGGGGAATAATAATCAGAAAGGTAAATATTTTGACTTCTCTTTGTATGTTTTATTGTAAGATCATGAAAGGATACGAGGGCTGTTCGAAAATTATTGAGACATTGTGTATATTTTGCTTTCTAATGAACGTCTTTCAGTGAAAATTTGCATATACGTTTGACATACAATAAGAATTAATATAAGTAAAAATTATTTTACAAATATGAAATATTTTTGTACAATGGCATTTAAATGCGTCATCAGTAGGGGTACCCGGAGCAGTCTCGAAATCAGATATTGAAAATATATAACATCAACGTTCTAACTCTTCGTTGACCCATATTAAGAGCGAAAATAATTCTGTTTATGTGTATATTTTTTCAGCTGGAATTCAAATTCATGTTGTGCAAATTTGTTAGAATTTTGATCAGGAATATGGAGATCATAAAAAATCAAGCGCGGTAGAGAAATCTGCTAAGAACGAAAACAACGGATTTTGACGTTAAGGGTGGAGCAGCGAACATACCTTAAATTTTGTGTAGCGTAATGTAGAACTCTTTTGCAGACTCAACGACCTGCTAAAACAATAACAACGAGAAAAAAAATGTGTTAGGGTTTGGTTTATCATTGGAATACATATTTTTTTTTACAATTAATTCAACCAGAGTAAAATCAAAAGCTCCGGACGATCATCAGTTATTACGCACGGTATTAATGTCGTTACGGTATGAATATCGTTGACGTGCGCTGCATAAATCGGCACTGCATGATTTTAAGTCATCTTTTTCCACAAATGAAAATTTTACACTCAGGTAGCAACAGCATACATTTTTAAGGAAGTTTAAGAAAAGAGACTGTTGATTTTTGTACTGTTATATGTTATTACAAAGAAGAAAAAGTATACATGCTTCCCGATTGTTTTACATGCGAGACCATCTCCGGCTGACGTGACGTAAAATGACGTAGCGATGCTGCTCCGGGTCGATAGACATATGCATGTTTATCATTTCACCGAAACTTTTCTTATTATCATAGGAATTAGAAATTTTGCATGAGTGTTTTATTCGTTCTCTATAAAATGTAAATGAATTTTCATAAAAGTATCTCAGTCCTTTATGGAGTAAATGTAATTGTATCAATAATTTCAGAACAGCCCTCGTATGTTATATTCTACTTATTATTATTTAGACTACCTTAAACTTTTATTCTGATATTTTCATCGATCATTATAATCTCATTTACATGTACGAGGATTGATCGAAAAGTACGTGGACGATGTTAACCTTCGTTTTATTACTCAATAGAAATTTGAAATAAGCACACTTTATATATAAAAATATTTGTTATGTTGATGTGTGAAGTTTCAATCTATTCGATTTAATATAAATCAATCTATTTCATTTTAAAATTAGCATGTTTTGCACTTGATTCACTTCGTGGAGAATGAACCTTCGGATGAGACCATATAAACCCAGGTCCCGAGTTGCAGTAGGTGTTTGAACTAAAAAAGATCCCTCCCTGCTTAGTTACACTGAGTACCAAGTACAGTCCCTGAAACGTTCTACTTTCCCACCTGAACGGTGAACGAACGGTGAACGAACTCTGAACCAACGCAGAGCTAACGGTGGGTGAACGATGTGCGAACGCTGAACGCAACTTTGTGAACGATGTGTGAACGGTGAACGGTGAGTGAACGCAGAACGCGAACGGAGCGCGAACGCGAGCGCAAAGTGATCGGTGAACGAACGGTGAACGCAAGATGAACGATTTATTCGGAATGTCTCCGATCTTTTCCTTGCATTAAGATTATTCTATTATTCTATAACTCTAATTTCAGGTGCTTAAATATAAATAAATAATAAATAAATAGATAAATAGATAACAAAAACATTTTTGTTCTGTACATATATGTACCTATGTTTTAAATCGATATTTTATAACACGATTTTATGTGCCGTAAAACATGTGTATTTGTTTCCGAACGTGTGTAGATTAAATATAAAATTAATCTATTTATATAGTAAATATGTACGAAAGCCCAGAAGGCTCATTCGAGATTCGAGATTCAAAATACGAGATTCGAGATTCGAAATACGAGATTCGAAATTCGAGATTCAAGATCCAAATTAACCAATCAAAAGGCAGGTTCAATTTTGATTACTCCCCTTTATTATGTTTTACTATCAAGAAATCGTTGAATATATTCATATCAAATGGGTCATTTGCTTAAATGATAATGCAAGAAAAAAAGATATATGTATTAAAACGAAATAAAAAGGAATTTTAGGTTACATTTTAGAAAATATATATAAATTCTTATTTTTCATCATTAAACAAAACAATAGATAGGTATATAGAATATTAT